>CM042858.1:6323328-6398328 GCA_023658055.1 Thaleichthys pacificus
TCGTCTCCCGGGAGTCCTGCCTGTCGCACAGGCACCCTTGCCTGCTCTGACCTTTTCCCCAGCCCAGATTAAGCTCAATTTGCGTCCCGTGTCCATCCACGGTAACCTTTTCCCCGGCCATATGACGCGAGGGGGCCTGTGGCCATATCTGTTCCTTCCCAGTAATGAACCCAGCAGACGCAGCCCCTGAGCTGGTTACTGTAACAACAACAGCCCAATCCCCCTACACTCTAACCGCCTATGTTACCGTGAGAGGAGATGCCTGCATGTGCAGTCGCACAGCCATCCAATCACGGGTCCGGGACCAAATCTCTGTAAACCTCTAGAGAGATTCCAAATGTTCTGGTTCGGATTAATGGGTGTCGAAGATATATTATTCCTTGGGTACATAAGAGGTCTGACAAGTCTGTTACTGATTAGGCGTGATTCCAAGAAAGAGAGGGCTGTCCTCACATCGGTGATTGATCCGGCGCAGGTCTTAAAGTTCATTCTCCTGGCTGATCGATTGATTACCAGATTAAACTGAAAATCTCGGGAGGTATCCGACTGAAGTTCAAGGGACAAAAGGGGGTTGGGGGGGGGGGGGGGGCGTTCATATATAAGAGCTAGAACTATTCATTCCATAAAGTGAAAAATGTCCAGCTATTAGTGAAAGCCTCTTACTGCATTCCAGAACCTCCAAAGTGACGTCCCGCTGTAGAGCTGAGTAGTGAAGGAGGCTCGTGCTATACAGGAGGTCGTGAAGGAGGGTGACCTCCGAGCAGCACCATCCCAGTTCCTGGTGAGGAGCCAGGCTATCGCTTGCTCAGATGTTTCCATCATACAGGATTTGCCGCATCCTCGCCAACAGCAGCAATGAATCAGAAATAATCCAGCGTTGCGACAGACTGGAAATACAGAAGTGACTCGAAGCACAAACACTGATTGGACGGCACATCCGATTGTTAAGGCTGCTAACGGCCAATAGGGTCAGCGCTGAGGGAAGAGGTCCTTATCACCTTGGCTTTGTGCTCTGTCATGTTAGATACCTCCAGCCATCTGGACAGAGCCCAGACTTCGGGCTCTGTCATGTTAGGCCCAGGTTTGGGTGTTGCTGTTGGCTAGCACACCCCGCAGCGATGGAATGCCAGGGCTTTGGACAAACCCCATTCCTTGCTTTTTATTTACTGGCTGGAACCTTTGCTCCAGCTAAGGGCTTTAGCGCTAGTTAGCTTGGATGCTGGCTCTAATCTTTGTGAGTCTAATCTGCTGCATAAACAGGCTATTACGCTACGTACTGGGCTAAACCAGGTGAACGTGAGCCCTCAGCTCGACGGACACAATGACTTGAAAGGTGAAAAAAATAAGTGTTTTTGCTGTTAATCCATGTTGTTGGACCTTGGACCTTGATTGCATCTTCTATACACAAGGGGAGGACAAATGAGGTGATGGTTAGTTTGTAAATACAACATAACGACTCAATGTCATGATGAATCTGAAATACGAGAAAGAGAAAGAGGGGGGGGGGGTAGAGGGAAAAAGAGAGACAGAGACAGAATGAGAGGATGAGACAGACACAGAGAGAGTGAGTGAGAGAGAGTGAGAGAGACACACACAGAAAGAGAGCGAGAGCGAGAGAGAGCGAGAGAGCGAGAGAGAGAGAGAGAGAGAGAGAGAGAGAGAGAGAGAGAGAGAGAGAGAGAATGAGCCATTTCGATTTTAAGAGAGGCTGTTGACCCCTGAGCCCTGACCCTTACCGGATAGCCTTCTGTTTTCTTCTGGCACCACTTCAGTAGAGCGTTCCTCTTAGATCCCCCATACTCCCGTGCTAGCGCAGCCAAGGGGTCTTTTCTTTCCACACTGTCACCAGGGACACACACCACAGCCACGGTCAGACAGGGAAACACTCATGGCATGTGTGTGTGTGTGTGTGTACGTGTGTGTGTGTGTACGTGTTTGCGGAAGATAAATGAGTGTGCGTGAGTCCTCGTGTAGCCCGTAACCATGACACTGTGATGTGATATTCCTGTGTATTCTATGGGGTGTTCCTCCCCTGGGGAAGGTCCATAACCAAAGCTAATCAGAGCTGGGTTTGCAGCCATGGGAAGGCTGGGAGGGCCATGGTCATTGCACTGAGAACGTTAACACACGCACTGCATGTGCTCAGGGCCTTGTAGACTTCTTTAATGGCCTCAACACTGTCTACGGACTGGTTAGCCATCGTGACCAAGCATGTTGTTGAAGACACTGTGGGTGGTATGACACACTGACAACACTCAGAGCTCCAAACCAAACCAAACACTGGGAGTCTCGGAAAAGGTCGTGCTTTCGATCGTACATGTGATATGTGTGCGTGGTCGTTTGTTGGTCAGACCTCTGGGACATCTACAGCATAATCGCGTTGCATGTTTGATTCCGATTCAAGACAAATAAATGGAAAAGATATGCGCACATTTCTGCCTTCCAACTGTCCTTTCAGGACTGCATTTAGGAGTTGACTGGGGTTGAGATAATAGAGAACTCCCATAAGGAAACATAACTGGATATAATTCAGTTCAATGGAGTTTCCAGTAACAAACACATCCCATTGTTTGTTTAATATTTCTTAAAGACCCTGCCAAGTTTACATGGAGAGCTCTTCTCTGAAACACTGTCCAGACACATCTGACTGGGGGAATTGCCTAGCTAGCGAGCATCATAATGACCTCGGCCTGTAGTTTATCAGTGCGCTAAAAGCTGACAGTTCGACTGAGAGTGCGTCACAAAAGTATCCTGTATGTGACGTGATGTTTCGAGAGAGGTCAACGACTGGGCCACCGTGTTCAAAAGAGTTCATCTCGATTTGACTGTTGATTGATAGTGAAATAATAAGAACGATGACAACGCTAGGACTGGTAATGTCATTCCTTTCGGTCTGTTTCAGTTCCTCTTGCACAGTATTGCCTTGCTGAAACAGCTGATGTCTGAGTCAGCTCTCTGCCAAACACAATAGTGTGGGTGCTGTACCTGAGCTAGCTATTAGCCTTGTCACATCTACCTGTACCTGAAGTAGCTGTTGGCCTTGTTGTATCTCCCTGCTGTATCTCCCTGCTGTATCTCCCTGTGTCTGAGCTAGCTGTATCTCCCGGCTGTATCTCCCTGTGTCTGAGCTAGCTGTATCTCCCTGCTGTATCTCCCTGTGTCTGAGCTAGCTGTATCTCCCTGCTGTATCTCCCTGGTCTGAGCTCGTCTCCCTGTGTCTGAGCTAGCTGTATCTCCCTGCTGTATCTCCCTGTGTCTGAGCTAGCTGTATCTCCCTGCTGTATCTCCCTGTGTCTGAGCTAGCTGTATCTCCCTGCTGTATCTCCCTGTGTCTGAGCTAGCTGTATCTCCCTGCTGTATCTCCCTGTGTCTGAGCTAGCTGTATCTCCCTGCTGTATCTCCCTGTGTCTGAGCTAGCTGTATCTCCCTGCTGTATCTCCCTGTGTCTGAGCTAGCTGTATCTCCCTGCTGTATCTCCCTGTGTCTGAGCTAGCTGTATCTGTACCTGAGCTTGCTGTTGGCCTTGTTGTAGCTGTAGCAGCTGGGCCGGCTGAGGTTGGCGGGGATCTTGATGACCGACTCCAGAGAGGGGCTCTTCCTCATCAGGCTGTTGGGCTTCATGTCATCCCCTCCACCCCCCAACTTATCTGAGGAGAGGGGAGGAGGGAAGGAAGGAGGGAGGGAGGGAGGGAGGGGATGATAAGGATATGTTGGACAGAGGAATGGGGGGAAAAAAGCATACTTACAAGTATATCAAAAGTGAACTATTTTCTAAGTATACTTCTTAAAAGTATATCAAAAGTGAACTATTTTCTAAGTATACTTCTTAAAAGTATATCAAAAGTGAACTATTTTCAAAGCATACTTGAAAGTATACCAAAAGTGAACTATTTTCGAAGTATACTTCTTAAAACTATATCAAAAGTGAACTAAAAGTGTACTATCTATATTTTTGGTAACTTATAGTATACTTTAATATACTTATTTTTTCATAAGGGGGATATTACACTGGAACATTCCGTCTTGTCGGTGTCTCTCTCACAGTACTTTGATTACTTTTCCGGGACCTTCTAGACCTGCACCAAAGACCAAGCTAAGTCAAATGACTTAGACACTGTGTATCTGGTCTACTGCTTGGCTGGGTAACAAAAATAGCATAATGTGCTGAAACTTTTCATTCGTTGTCCTTTGTCCAAACACAAGCTGGATAAAATCAACTCTCTTCAGTAGTTTCACTTAACAGTGAGCACTTAAAGCCCTAAACAGACTAGACGTTTGAACAAGTAATTTTCCAGAGCGGTAAATCATAGTAGCGTTCTGTCCCTGTGGATTCATGAGAAAACCAAGATGGCCGACCACAGTGGAGGAAGCGGGGATGATCACAGTGAGCAGAGCGCACGCCAGGAAACCACAGAGAGAGCAAAGACATGAATGCATTCACGAAGAACTTCCACTGTGACTGTACACAGTGCTGCTTGATTCTTACAACAGTTGCTTGTAACACAACACATGGCTGACAAACAGATGTAAGGAAAACAGATGGGCTGAAAGGGTGTCGATTTGGACTAAACCAAAAGTTGCAGCTCACCTGGATGGGAAAAGTCCCCGTGATTGATCCTTTTCTCCAGTGTCTTGGAGAGGGGCTTGATGTACGAATGTCTCTACAAAACCACAACAACAAAACGACAGCAGGCATTCGACATTAACATGAGCCCTCCTCATGACGAGAATGACTCATGTCTTATGCTATGACGTTTATTGGTAGGCTGGGGGAGAGGGGTCCGGTGAGAAGGAGGGTCCGTACCTGGACGGGGGAGACGGCAGCGGCCGGGGCGCTGCGCACGGGGATGCCACTCAGGGGACTGCGTGGGGACGAGTGCATCTGGACCGAGTGCCCCGGACAGCCTGGAAGGACACAGCAAAACACATCGGATGACGCCTCGCGAAGCATGGGACCGTTTCTCGGGTCGAAGAGATATTTGGGAGGAAAAAACGCATGTGGTTGGGTTTTCCCATGGCAGGCACCTGCCAATCTTAATTGGGTTGATATGGTGTATCGGGGGAGGGTTGGTGTCAACACCATGTGGTTTTCCTTCATTCCCCTTCCTCCACGGAATATCTGGAATTGTTTGCAACATCTCCCCCGTGATTCAACAGACCGGCCTCTCAAAATAAACCAAACGTTTCCACCCCGCCGGCTGGATAGATCTACGGGGACCTCTGCCGCCCACACACCACAGCTCCGGGCAGCCCGGCCACACAGATGACCTTCCGTGGCTTTAGCGGAATACATCACGTTAACCTTATGGTGACTGACAGCTGTTGTTCTCCTGAACAAGAACCCTGGCACGCTTGGTTGGTGTATGTGTGTGGTGTGCTCACTCTGTACAGCTGTGTCGAAGGACTTGATGAGGGACTTGACTGTGGCTCCCGGCTCCGACGTGGCGTTGGCGTCCGCGGGCGGGGTCTGGATCGCGGCGGTCGCACACCAATGAGGGCCGACGTCGGCGTCCGACGGACTCCCCTCGTCCAATCGCGTCCTGCAGGGAGGGGGGGGGGGGGGGAGAGAACGACACACCATCACCGTGTAGGAACACCCACGGGCAAGAGGAAGTACTGTGTGGAACCGGGCGGAGCTCACTCACCCACATTTAACAGCGCGGTCTATTTCTAGACCGAGGAAACTCACAAAACATCCAACATTGCCGCTAAGCGAGTGAGTCACTTCTACATGTCTCTTATCTAGTTGCTGCCTCCAACCACCCCCAGCTTCCTCCTTTGGTTCTATCTTTACTATTTCAGGGGGGGGGGGGGGGGAGATGGAGATTGTATAGCTCTCTGTAGTCAATTGGGTATCTTTGACATGACGCCAAGACGTGCCATACTGTCAAAGTGTCGATGGATATTTAATGCTTCGACGAGGCCTGAGCCTACCATCCAAAAACGAATGTTGACATGTAGTGTGCCAGAGTCTGTACAAACAATGCACACATTTCTTAACTCTCTTTTTGAACTCTTATCGCAAAGGCAATAGTTAACTTGCTGGATAATATCAAAACAATGGCTCAATCAATCTTACATAGCCAGCCAATGATGAGATGTTTGCTCAGTACATTGCCTGACCAATGTAATATTTGCTCAACAGATAAACCCGAGGTTCGAGGCAGCATAATCAGATTACAATGTCAATAACCGCTAACCAGCCCTAATTTAGGATTAAGCACTCGATAGGGTTCGGGGTACAAATGATTCCTCCTGACTCCTGCTGTAAACACCGGGCTGCAGGTTATGAACTAGCGCAGACTGGCAGTGAGTGATGAAAGCTCGTCATTGATGGATGAGTAAGGGGATATGAGGTGAGGGATCTGACAAGGAAGCAGAACTCGTTTCGCCGTCCAATGAGAGCAGACTCCAAACAAGCGTACACAAGCATGGCCAGACTGGAGTCAGTTCATTTATTGACTTACCAATGAACAAATACAAAAAAGGTTGAACCAGACAAAACACTGTACATTTACTATGTCTCTGGATAAACAGCATTGTATATTTTGATCGGTCACAGGCATACAACCAGACTCACTCGACCTACGAATAACTTAAAATAGTTGCACATTCACTGGGTAGTTGGATAAAGGGCTGAACTGCAGACAGATACAGGTTGAGCACATCATCTTTTCCAGGTGGTATTTTTGGCAACATCAAACCAACAGTCCTTAATGTTTGTCTCTGGTTGAGCACTATGGCTTTTGTAAGACTGCGTTAATAGTATACGTCTCATTAAGGGGGAGTGATGATAACCTGAGATCGATAGGATGCCAGTAAGTCTCTGTGGAGGTTTATGGGCGACAGTGATCAGATGTCTCCCCTGAATAAGTGAGTAAATGGGTTGTCCTGAAGGAGGGGTCGCTTTAGAACGAGCAGTAAAACATTCATAGTAAAAAGAAATACTACTACAGTTTCGCCAGCTCTATGTGAACACACATTGTGAGTTGAGAATGTTGATATCGAGGCACAGCTGTAAGTTTGAGGCAGTGATAACTGATTAGGGCAGCGACAGGCATCTACAACCACGGCTGCCACGTGTTTTCCTGAGTACTTGTGTACTTCCTGTGCTGCTGTATGTGATATGTTACTGCAACTCAGCGTTTACCTCAAACTGGTGAGCGTTGACAAAGAGTGGTTCAACACACAACTCAGGTCCGGTGCAGAGGTAAGTCTGACCAAGGAGCCCAGTTCATGAGCTGCTGGATTATTGGTTTATAGTGCCTCCTAGTGGTTCATGACAACATCACGCTCACAGAACGACGTGGTGCAAATAACTTGTGGATAAAAGCGAAAGGCGGCTTGTTTTTCTCCAACTAACTTACCACTGTACAACACCAAACGTGTGTTTGCAAGGATAATCTCATAGAAGTGAAATTGCGTGGTCATTAAACTTCACGAAACGTAAACATTTTTAAACCACTTAACAGATAGTGATTGTAACAGATAATCCAAACAGCCCATTACTGTAGGACAGAGATGAGGGGGAACAGGTTTGTGAATAATGCAACTAGAAAACCTCTCCGGCGAAATGTATTCGTATCTCTCAGTTGTAGTTCGGCCACAATATAGAGTTGAGGAGATATGTCAGGAAACAGCCAGATTCTCGCTGGAAAGCAGACATCTATTAGAAATAAATCCAAACGAGAAACTATTTAAACTTGTTCAATCTAACTCCACTGTTCATATAACTGGCCAGCCTGTTGTGATGGTGAGACAACTCCTTTTGATAACAACTCTGATTCTCAGAGCCGTATGTGTAAACCCAGCGAGAGCTGCGTTTCACCAACTGCAGATTATTAGGTTTCAATAAACAAATGATTATCTACCATGGCAATTTCAGCTGTTAAAAGGCAAACGAAAAAGACAGAAAAAAACAAACGTGTCTGCAAATCACTGATCACTTCTCTTGACCCAAGTGAAAAGATCGTCACAAACATTTGAGCAAATATGCAAATGACAAATACATTTGACTCCAAATATTTCCAAAAGGACCGGTTCACGAGTACAGTAAATCAGTGAATCCGGTCCGTTTGGGAATATACTGCATCGGTGCTGGTCACCCTGGCAGGGTATCAGACCTCTCTGTACAATGTGACGCTTAGCATGGTGGTACTGAGGGAAACAGATCAGTACAATAACACTGTGTTCATCTGGGCTCGGTGTGGCCGGTGTCTCCTACCGGCCCTCCACGGCAGTCTTGGTATCAACACTGGCTCCGGGGCCGAGTCTGAAAAAGAAGAACGAGACCTCGGTGAAGACCGATGGAAATATGAAAATAAACGAACGTCATGAAATCCATTTAGGGGCTGAATCTGTCATTGCTCGTCGACATTTCTAGAGTCGTCGCGTGTTGGAGTCCCCGCATTCTATGACTACACCAATGCAGTCCTAACCCATGCATCTACAAGGAGGGCCATCCAACCTGATCTTAAACAAGTCCTGTGTGTTCATATCTATGTGCGACCTGGATATAATCCTCCACCTGATCAAGCAGATGATTCAATAGCATGAGAGCAAATCATCAGTCCTCATGCTGTATGGTGGACAAGTATCAGGTAGAGGAGTTATTCAAAACAACAACAGCAGGGGGCGCCGAGGATCTACAGTTTAGTAGCTGGAGTCAAGCAAAGCAAACTCAGTTCATCTCCCCTCACCCCCCCCCGGAAAATTAGATGAAAGGCATCTCTAGGTTTGGGAAGCCATCCAGTCAGACAGACAGACAGCCAATCAGACAAACAGATAGTCAGACAGACAGTCAGACAGACAGTACAGACAGCCAGTCAGACAGGCAGTCAGACAGACAGCCAATCAGACAAACAGATAGTCAGACAGACGGTCAGACAGACAGTCAGACAGCCAGTCAGTCAGACAGCCAGTCAGACAGACAGCCAATCAGACAAACAGATAGTCAGACAGACGGTCAGACAGCCAGTCAGACAGCCAGTCAGACAGACAGACAGAGAGAAGCAGCAGAGAAGGTAGCAGTGCGTTAGTGGGAGGATCAGTAGCATCACGCAGGCTGGCTCTAACGGCATTCACTCTCAAGGCATTCAGTGTCAGGACACTCACCTGGGCTTTACATAAGGAGCCTTGTCACAGGGGCTTCCTGCTGCTTCAGCTGGGGGAGGGGACGCGGCATACCGGCTAGTCCCTCGGGAGGGCGCAAGGTCAAGCACCTCACACTACCTTAGCGCTGTTTCAGCTCAGGTGTTTACTGTTGTGAATAGTGCCAAATAGGGAGACCCTTCACTGTTCCCTCCAGCGCAGGTTTTTGCTCAAACTATGGATATTTTGTGCTTGAAAAAGTATTATTTATTGACTAAACCGGAAATAAATCAAACAAAACACTGGATATCTTTGGTTGTAGTTTCTCCTCTACAGTACGCATGTATGTTTGAATCTACCACTGATGTTCAGGCTTGGTTATTTAGTTAATTGTATTAATTTCAGAGTGGCGATACAGATCCTGTAGCCCTCTCCAGTCCAAACTCACACAGACCTCCTCACAGAGGAGGTGACTGGCCCAGTGATCGGCATGAAGGACGTACTGACACACACCCCTGCAGCCTTCACACACACACATACACAGTCGACTGAAGGGTATTACACCACTAACACCATTAATTCAATCAATAAAATACGTTTTTGGTGCAGCAGAAATGGTGGTAACACAACGTTTATAAAAAATACAAAACACAACAGCACAGAGTTGTCCAGCTGTATTTCACCAGCATCTGTTTTCCTGACAACTGACGTGATTATGCAACGTTGAATTTATTTGTTCTAGAATGCGATAAAAAGGGGTAATCATGGAAACGTTCATGTGTGTCTGTCTAAACGGTGCTGGTAGTAGTGAAGTGACAGGCTAGAGTGTTGCTACAGGTCGTTGGTTTGAGACGGACCAGGCCAGCCAGAGCGTTTGCAGCTGCTTGAGGATACAGAGAGAAGTACTGCAGGAGAAAACGGCTAATCTATCAACAGGGTTTGCCAAATCCCAGGACTGTTAAACCCCTCCAAATCCAAGGATTTAAGATGAGAAAATCCTAGGATTTGAGGTATTAAGATTACACTTTGTTAAATCGAGAAATCATAAACTACTATTGGGCGGAAACCAAAATTCAATGCAACCCCTCCTGAAAAAGGCCCCCCCCGATTGTCACAATCTCCTCGGACAAAGCTGACTTTTGGGAAGCTTCTTAACAAATCTGTCCCAGATCACAGGGAACCCAAACGTCCGTCTCCCACCTGGCTCCCACAGTTAACTAGGACCAGACCATACATTCACACCGACAGTGGGATGTGGCAAGCCCTAGGACAGAGAGGGTGTGTTAGGAGAGAAAGAGAGAGAGAGAGACAGCGAGGCTACAGCCCGATGCTGAGAGGGAGGGAGGCAGGGAGGAGGAGGGGGGAGGGTTAGACAGAGAGGGGTGAGGGACCAGGGGGGGAGGGGGTGGGGTGACGACCTACCTGCCGACCCCCTGCAGCTGCTCCAGGTCGGAGGAGAGCTTTGCGCTGTGCTCCTGCTCCTCCTGCAGCCTCCTCCGCAGCGAGCGCAGCTCCTGCTGGGCCTCCACCTTGATGTCGTTGGCCACCACCACCGCCGTCTGGAGGTCCGCCTGGAAGCGCCGCCACTCCTCCGTCTCGTCCTGAGGCACACGCGGGGCACGCCGGTGAGGAGCGGGGACACGTCCCACACACATGCAGAATGTGCTCACGCGTGTACAGTGGGAGATCTCCCTTTGGGATCTCCCTGACTTGGGGTAGACCAGTGGGAGATCTCCCTTTGGGATCTCCCAGACTTGGGGTAGACCAGTGGGAGATCTCCCTCTGGGATCTCCCAGACTTGGGGTAGACCAGTGGGAGATCTCCCTCTGGGATCTCCCAGACTTGTGTGATCTGACTCACCTTTATCTGCTTGCTGAGGATCTTCAGCTGTCGCTCCACCTCAGCCTTCTGCTCCTCCAACTTCTTGACTTGGTCTGCAAGGGGGGAAGGTGGGAAGTCTCTGAGAACATTTCCCCTGAAGAACGTCACATCAATTGCTGCCTTGACATCCTACAAAGCTCATACTGGAATGCTTCAAATGTCTTTCTTGTGAAGGCTAATCTGGTAGGCGTGTTCATGTATCAGTCTCGAAGTGTGTCTCGTTACAGCTGTGTGGTGTATGCATCTCGAGACAAAACGTGTTTTTCATTTACTGGAATTGTGTTTAGAATTATCACGGGGCGGCTGGCATTAGTTATATACATGACTACATGATGTGTCTTTTCCTAGTTTGTCACAAGTCGTGTAGCATCCAGATACAGGGCTCAAGCTGTCAGTGCAAATCTAGATGCATGCGAGAGAGAGAGAGAGAGATACAGAGAGAGAGAGAGAGAGAGAGAGAACGACTCGGAGTGACAGGGATGGAAAAAGACAAGGAGAGAAGGAGTTAGAAAGAGAGGAAGACCACTAGCCCTCTAACCCCTACACCTGGGAGAGAAAAGACATCACACTTCATTCTGTCATCCCTGACCAACAGTACGAGCTGTTCCCACGAGCAGCTCGGCGTTCAAGCTAGGACCTCCCTAAGGTCCAAGCGAGAAGCCGTACGCTATCCCCGGGGGGGGTGGAGCCGGGGCTGACACTCACTCTCCAGGTCCAGGATGGCCTGGTTGGTGTGCAGGTGCACCGCCCTCTGCTGCTCCACCTGGTCCTCCAGCTCGAAGATGGTCTCCTTCAGGTCCTTGATCTGGGCCTCGGCTTGCTGCCTGTCTTCCTCCAGGGCGCTGACCCTCTCGCTCAGGTCCAGCTCCCTCCTCTCAGCCCGCTGCTGGACCAGCCGACACTCCCCCTCCGTCTGGGGGGAACACACCGGATGACGGGTTAGGTTAGTCGGTGCGATGGGGAGGGATTGTGTTTGCCGGTGGCCGCCATGAGGTGGCGCTGTCGCCGGTGTTGAATCCCCTGTTCGACAGCAGCTGATTAGGACAACGTATGAGGCGTTTCAGCGACACAGAGTGTGTGGAGCGTGTGCTCCTCGGCCAGTTCGAACACGAAACATCCTGTGGTGTGTGAAGGTGATTTTATCACAGCCCTGATTCAGCACAGTCTGATGTGAAGAACAGGAAATGGGAAATGCAGTTTGACGCCTACACTGTCAGTGTCTGGACCGGTGCATGAACTCGAGGTGAAAAGGACCAAAGCAACAGCTGTTGATGGTCTATCCCCAGTTGAGATTGAAGGTGACGATGACTCACCGATCTTATTCCATTTATAGTTCATGGTCTTGGAGCACGACTGATCCCCTCTCACTGCTATTAGAAGGTATTGGTGCAGTGCCCGTTTGAATCAAACACTTTTAGGACCTGGCTGACAGGGTGGGTCTCAGAGTGCATCCTGCCATGTGGAGAGACGCCATCTTGGAGTGATGCATGGCTCGGTGCAGCTCAACATGGCGGCAAACGCTATGTTTGGCGAATCGCTCATCCAAGTGACTTGACAGTCGACACTGCAGGTACGTGGGTCTCTAGCGACACACCTGCTGAAGGTGCCACCTACACCGTCATACAGTGCCCTTTGTTTTTAGGTAATTGAGAAAGACAGACAGAGATTCCTGCCTTTACAGTTCGATGAACTGACAGTAATCTACTGGAAACACAAACAGTGTGTGGCATTAAACCTTCTCCAGTAGATTACATGGGCCTCATTTACAGAGCACGACACTGGCGTCTGGGGCCACGAGGGGGCGGAGACCTCCCCCTCACGCCCTGGCGAGGCCAGGAGGCCTGAGTCCGATTCACCTCGGCTCGCCGTCCAACAGTGATGACATCACAACGCTGAGTCACAGCCGCTCGGGACACACCCCGGGATGACATCATCAGCGAGAGATGACAACCCAAACCCAGCGATTGGGTTGTGTGAGATGTCAGGGGGGGGAAAACCACAGCTTGGGCAACGATCCCCCTTTCACAGGATATGACTTCACTGGTCAGGGTTGAGGTCCTGGCTCAGGATATATAGTCTGTCTAGGCTGGAGTGCTATTCAAACCATTATGGCAGTCTGACAGTGACTTATTGTGTGCACAGTTAAATATGAGCAGGGAGGCGTGTGTTTGCACTTTCACCACAAAGACGAAACGACTCTTGGCTAATCCTTGTGCACACCTGGAGCTAACAAGGAAGGGATAGAGTAGAGACTGTGCACTCCTCCAAATCCTGTAAAGGAAAACACGTTCCTCTAACCTTTGCTCTCTTTGAAATCCACCCAAGAGTCTTTTTATAATTCTTCCTCTTACAAGAATCATGCTCGAGCTTCATTGAATTCGGTTGAATGTGAGATGCGTGGACGTGTGATACAGTGTCCCTATGAGCCTTCGAGAATGTTCTGTGCCTGTGTGTGCAGTCTTAAAGAAACCCCTCACCCATCCGCCGACACCCTCCCCCGTATCTCACCCACCTTGGAGAGCAAGGCCCGGACGTGCTCCGCGTCCGCCTGGGCCTGCAGCCGCTCCTGCCGCCCCTCCGTCACCTCCCCCTCCAGCCGGTCTCTCTCCACGTGGGCCGCCTTCAGCAGGCCCTGCAGCTCCGTGTTGTCGCTGGCGCTCTGCATGGCCTTCAGCTCGCACACCTTCTGCTTCTCCACGTCCACCTGGGCCCTCAGGCGCCCGTTCTCCCCCCTCAGGCCGTCGGCCGCGGCCCGGAGCTCCTCCAGGGCCCGGGCGGCCCGACCCGCGGCCTCCACCTCCCTGGCCACGCGGGCCTGGAGGCCGTCCCTCTCCTCCCTGAGGGAGCGCGCCTGGCCCTGGGCGTCCTGGTGCTCCTGCTCCAGGGCTCTCAGGCTCCCCGTCAGCTGCTGCTGGATGCCCACCAGCTTCTCCCTCTCGAAGCGCGAGCCCTCCACCAGGTCCGAGTACCGCTGCTCCAGCTCGGCCAGGCGGGGCCCCTGGCTGGCCCCTTCCTCCTCCTCCTCCTCCCTCTGGGCCTGGAGCAGGGCCTGCTCCTGGAGCCTGGAGGCCAGGGCCTCGTTCTTCTGGGCCAGCAGCTCCAGCCTCTCCCTCTGCTGCTGCAGGGAGGCCTGCAGGAGGCCCTTCTCCTCGGCCAGGCGCTCGTTCTCCGCCGTCAGCTCCTGGACCACCTGCTGCTGGTCGGCCAGCTCCTGCAGCGTGGCCTGGAGCTCCTCCGACGTGCTGTGGTGACTCTCCTCCATCTTCTGGATCTGCTCCGTCAGGCTCTCCACCGAGGGGTCGCGACCCCCCGCCGCCGACAGCCCCTTGACTACGCCGCTGCTCGCCGAGTCGGACCGCGAGGGGATCTTCTCAAACTCCGAGGAGTCGGGCGAGGGGGAGCCCTTGGTGATGTCGCTGCCGGAGGAGGCGGAGGTTTGGAGGGGGCTGCCGCCGGCGGGCGGGCGTTCTGACGCCGCGTCGTCGCGGGGGAGCCCGTTGACGGAGGGCTTGGAGGGGCTGGCGTTAGAGGTGCTGTTGCTGGAGAGAGGAGAGGCCTCCAGGGACAGCAGCTTCTCCTTCAGGCTCTGGTTCTCCTCCCGCAGAGCAGCTAGCTCCCGCTGGAACTTGCCGTTCTTCTCCCTCAGCTCCCCCACCAGGACCAGGGCCTCGCCGGGCAGGCCCCGCCCATGCTCGGGGCCTCCCTCCTGGGGCGAGGGGGTGCCGGAGGAGGGGGAGCAGGAGGAGGCCTTGCCCCGGCAGCGCTGCAGCTCCATCCTCAGCTTGCTGATCTCAAACTCCTTGGCCTTGGCTTCCGCCAGCAGCTCCTTCACCTGGCACTCCAGCAGGCCCTTGTCGGGGCCCTCGCCGTCCGCCCGCCCCTTTGCAGAGCCCCGCTGCTTGGCCAGGGTGGACAGGCTGGAGGTGCTGGAGCTGGGCACCATCTTCTTGGCTGTGGACGTCCTCAGTTGGTCCCTGAGAGACACGCGGTCTCTGGGGACGGTGGGAGCGATCTCCCTGGGGGCTGGGATGCCGGACTTCTTGGCTGGTTGGATACCTGTGAAGCAGAGGTCAAAAAACAGATTCAGCGTATGCTGTAGCTACTTGGAGAAGCTGTCTAGGGCAGTTAAAACACTTAGAACTTCTCTTACTGAAGTCTAAGTATGAGGTCATGTAGCCCTACCCCACTAAAAACAGCCACATACTGTTCCTGAGCTAATTTAAAGACGTTTTCCCATTATATCTGCTAACTATTAAACAGATTTATGAGGATTACCTCCAGCCAGTCCATTGATTGAGCTGGTAAGGTTAAGATAGCCTCTTGTGAAATAGACAGGCCTTAAACTTATTTCCATTCAGGCCAAGCTAAACCCTTCCAGCAGTGATGACGAACCGTGTCTCACAGCTAGCCAATGAAAACGGAGAGCCAAATGACGCAATAGACGCAAGGTGGTCCTTCACATTTCAGTTCTGGAACAGAATAACAAGACCCCATTCTGGCATCCTAGTTAGTTGGTGACTCCACTACTCCAAAATAACGTTGGTCATGTCAAACGATGCTTTCATACTGCATTCACGGTGCTCTTCTACCGTCATGGGGTGTGTGTGTGTGTGTGTGTGGGGGGGGGGGGTCTGGGGGGTCTGTCTGGCACCATATCTGTGCTCCCGAAGCATTCAGAACTCAGCTGGGGCCTTTCAGTGGCATCAGCGTGGGCAACCAGCTGTGGCTTTCCAGACCCCTCACAAACATGAAAAGCATTTACTGCCCCCCCACTCCACCCTCCCCCTCCCCTCCCCCCCTCCGCATGAGCGGAGCACCGTTTAAAAGCGTGTATTGTTTGATTCCAAATCATCAGCAAACACCAACACACATAGGGGAGGTTTTTGTATCCAGGGATGACAATGGTGGTCCGTCGGCACGTGGAACATTCCAGGACAAAGAACCTCAGACAGTCAGCCGAGCACAAAGAGAGCCTATGTGTGTGTGTGTGTGTGTCTGTGTTTAGGACCCAGACACACACACACACACTCTTTCATTAAACCCACAGGGCACACCCCTGACACCCCTACATGGGCACACAGATGAAGCAGCTAAACACACACCTGCACACACACACACACACACACCTAAACACCAGATTACACAATAAAGACAAACCTACAGAGCCCAAATCACACAGACTACAGGCATCCTGATCGTATTTGGAATGGGTATCCGATTTCCCCCGGGGCGTCTTCAAGCATCCTCCCATTGACAGCCCACTTTCCTGAGACCATCACCTCGTTGTCTAGACTGGCAAATGTGGCTATGGCACAATCTGCACACAAAGGTGCGGTTTAGCATTCTAAACCTGCGCTCCTGTGGATGATCTGACACGCCCGAGACAAGGGCAAAGAGAACACAGTCAGACGCACTGGAACAACCTTGAGCCACACGACTATATATAGCAAAGAAACCTCTTGCTTTTTTATAATAACAATGTCAAAAATGGTCGGGTTGCAAAAACGCATAATAAAAAATGCCGCATAGTTCCCGTTTCAGTACCAACGCATTTATACGAGTAAATGCTATAAGAATCCCAGACGAGATTGGCACACAGACCGAGGTTTGGCACCCGGTCCCACAAGAACGCGGAAGAGAATCGAACCTGACTACTCGGCTCGAGTGTGAGCGAGCTAAGCCAGTCGCTCGAACTCCCATGAATCAACTTAGTGTATCTCTCCTATCCGTCAGGTCCAGACCCTCAGCGCTATTACCCAGTGGACTTTGCCAACACCTCCCCCCGCCATTAAAAATCTATAACGATTTGTCTCTGTATTTCACAGTGGATGCATCCCTTCCAGACAGAATGAGGCCAGGCGCTCCTAAATTATGCAGATTATGAGATGTAAGATTTTAACACCTAGATCGAAGAACAAAGAGTTTGGGGTATGTTGTGAAACCACATAGCGTGTGGTATCACCCCAAGTACAAAAGAACATCTATTAAAACCCACAGGTATGCATATGCACAGTCAGAGAGAGTTGTGTTGAGTGATCACATTTCCTGGTGACAAAGGCCATGGGAGACCCTTGTCTGTCCATCTGCCTCATCACAGACGCCTACAGGGGACGTGAAACAGAGGACAGCTAGGGGGGTCCGTAGCCTACCTCAGACCCTGCAGGGAACGGAGGAGGAGGGAGATGGATGACAGAGGGGAGAGAGATGGGTGACAGAGAGGAGGGAGAGGAAGAATGAGAGGGAGGGGAAACCGAGGAGGAGAGAGAGAGAGAGATGAAGAGGCGGATGCGTTGAAGAACAGTCATTTTCCATGATGATGACTAATAGGTTTGGGAGTGGGGACTCTCTGGGACAGCGACCATTCATTGGGACCCCTCCCCCCCCCCCCCCCCCCCCCCCCCCCCCCCGTTCCTGCCCCCCCCCCGTTCCTGCCCCCCCCCCCCCCCCCCCCGCCCAGCTAAAGGTCCGCTTCTCCTTCTCCGCCCCGGCAAACAGAACAGAATCAAACCCAGATGGTGGAGCGCTCCGGATGAACTCACTCCTCTCTGGAACCACCACCTCTCGCGTGCTGCACCATGACATCACTACCCCTCCGTCTCCGGGCACATGCCGTACTGTGACATAAATCAAAAAGAAAATCACGTCGAGCCAACGCGGGCCGTACGGCGCGCTGGGGGGGGGGAAGTTGCTGGAACACCGCGGCGGCTGGGACATCTCGCTGCGGCGTGGAGAGACCGTGACAATGGAGCTCTCTCTTTTCTCCCTGAGCCACTGTAACCAAACCTGGCCTGATATGGGGAGGCACGCGGTGATGGATGAGAGAGGCCCGGTTGGACACACCGTCTCAAGGCCAGCGCACAGCAGCTGCTCGATTGTGAATCATCCCATCAAACGCACGCTACCCTGCCAGCCTCAGAGGAGGGCAGAGGCGTGCCGGGAAAGAGGGGGAGGGGAGGAGAGATAGAGAGAGAAGGGGGGGGGGAGAAAGAGAAAGAAAGAGAAGAGAGAAAGAGAGAGACAGAGAGAAAGAAAGAGAGATAGAGCAAGAGAGAAGGAGGGGGAGGTGGAGGGAAAGAGAGAGAGAGAGAGAGAGAGGGGGGGAGAAAGAGAAAGAGAGAGAAAGAGAAGAGAGCAAGAGAGAAGGAGGGGGAGGGAAAGAGAGAGAGAAAGAGAAGGAGAGGAAGGGAGCGAGAGAAAGAGAGAGGACTCAGGCATCCCACGGGCCGAGAAGTGGGCTGGAAAAGAAGAAAGGTACTGAGCCTCAAAGTCTCCATCTCGTCTGCAGGGATCACAACGGCTGCCACCTGCCTGTCGTGGGAGAGAAACAAACTAAGTCTGTTTATCTAAGCCATGTTTTTCCGAATGTACAAAAAAGTTGAGAGCATTCATTATGATTGAATTACAGGCACTGAGATAATAGGCAAGAGAAACGATTTGGAAGTAGCAGTTGAGAGAAAAGCTTCCTGGCTCCGGAGTTAGCATGGCCTGACTTTAACCTTTAACTGACAATGTCGTGTTAAATGTTGTTCGTCTATTTTTAGCAGCAGACATGGGAGTAAAGCAGAGGGAGTGAGAGGGAGACAGAGAGAGAGAGAGAGAGAGAGAGAGAGAGAGAGAGAGAGAGAGGGAGACAGAGAGAGAGAGACATAGAGAGAGAGAGACACGTCAGTGTTCTCAGTTTTGATTAGAAGTTGTCCTCTGGGCTGGAGGTCCCAGCTCCAGTCCCATTCAGCCCCGGTCAGTCCTGGGAATCTTTAAATCAAGCCCCAGGAACAACGTCTGGACTGGGGGAGCTGAAAGGCTCACGGAGGTGCCTCCCTCCACTCGCAGAGAATAAATCCTCCCACAGCCTCTGGGGACTGGCTCTCATTGATAGCGTGTAAATAATCTGAAACACCAGCTTTGGAGAGAGAGAAAGGACATGCGCTGCCAACAAGAATGGGCTCACTGTCATAGAGGGCCTCTTTCATGCTCAAGAACAAGGAATAGTGGGGCCTACTGAACATTTCGTGACACAGTGGTTTAGTGTTTTAAAGCATGGCCATTCTCAGCGGGGAAGAAAAGTCATTTTCTCAGTGCTGAATGGAGCGGGCTGTGTTCACTCAGGAGGTAGAAGGTGTTGGATGAGCAACCACATAAACTCTGTTCGGCGAGCAAGTTTGGCTTAGGCAAACTGAAGGGATTAGCCAAAATCAACAGTCCTTTGGAAAGCAGCTAACCCAAAATAAAACGTTTAAACTTCCATTGGCGTGTTCCTAAACACAACCCTCCAAATGTCAAACATTGACAGTGGACGAGTGTTACCTCATTCCTAATCGCGTTGAATCACTGTTGCTGGAACGAACGCGTTGTTTACATGAACTCATACTTTAATTAAAAAGAATGCAGCCGGCTTTTCCGATGATCTGATAGCACTCCATGACTTAACTAAGTCTTCCTCTCATCATAATAATGCACCCTGGCCATATCTATCTCTCCAATGAAGACTGAGCTCTCAAATAACTTGAGTCGTGTGGCTGGACAGATTCCAGCATTGGCCCAACAGCTGCCAAGACGGGACAGAGTGCATTGTGGGCGATGCGGTCCGTCTCTGATTTACAGCATGCGGGTGGACATAAGAGTAAAGGATGACAGATTAGCGATTCTGGCTCGTCAAGAGTCAGGGCCCTGGCACTCGGAGATGACATCATGATACAATAGGCTTCACTTCAATCAGAGACGACCTTTTGGTCGAACCCTCCTTCTCCCCCTCCGCCCCCCAGTCAGCTGAGTGCCAGGAAGTCCAGCCTCATGTTTTCCAGTCAGGTGGATGTGCGGTGGTACATTCTCACACAAACAACACCAGCCTCACTGTCTGGCTGCCTTTCCTATTGTCCAGCAGACAGGATGGGGTAGGGAGTTGGGGGGGGTGGTGGTGGTGGTGGTGGGGGGTTCAACTGGAACTTATCTGTCAGACGTTGGGCCTCCCTGGCATTCCTCTCCTGGTACTGGGAGAGGGAGGGGGGAAATACCGGAGGGTTCTATGTGCGTCATGGTGACTATGCATGGAGTGGCCTGGATGTCCCCTCTCCACACTGCACTGAATGGAAACCCCATGACATGTGACACTGTAGTAAACAGCGGAAATATGGGGAGTATTCACTCTCACTGCTTAAAGGGATTTTTTTTCCGATCATTTCACAATATCTGGGCCACTTTTTGGGGGGTCTTTTCGACTTTATTTCTTTTGATTGAGACAGTTTGAGATAAAAGCCCGGAGAGAGAGGAAGACATGCAGGGGAAAAACGAACCTCGGCCCCTGCGGTATGTAACACTTTCTACATGCTGCTTATGCTAATATGGGCCTCTGATCTTCGGAAGCTTCCAGAACGTCAAAAAGAACTCCCAGCAAAGCTGAACCTCAGGTCGGCTACAGGACATGACATCATGTGGAGGGGGTGTACCGTTGGAGAGTGGAACGGCAGATGCAATCGGCTCAGCCCCGCTTCAGAGCCAACGTTACCAGATCCATTTTATGGTCCAAGCAGCAGGGGATATTATACATACTAAAGCATTGGGAGAGGTCTATTAGTGCAGGATTTCAATAAGCCCCTCGTTTCCCATAGACCAGATCCACTTTGGAGCCATTTCAGGGACTAGGGATCTGATTTATCCTCTGTGAAGGGCAGTGTAATTGCGTTTGCCGGGGACAGTCAAGTGTGTAAATCAGGTAGATGGTGGTCCGGATTCTGCAATGTTCCCCAGGACAACGGAGAGCAAGCGCACCTTAGGAAGCGGTGCACTTAGACACCACAGCAGTCAAGGGGAGGCCTGATCCCTGGGCTTACTGGAATGATTGCGTTGGCATTGTACACAAATGCACTTTTGGGAGAAGTCCACGATCTGATCCACACACAGAACAAAGCAACAACTCTTCCCTTGTTCGGTGGAAAGGTCTTGTTTTCCCCCTGCAGATCTTTCATGGTGCCTAGCAGTCTCCAGAGAGATTACCATAGGTCTGAAAAGCCACCTCCATGGATGTGGAAGGCAGGAGGGATCACCCCAGGGTTCTGCAGACCAGAGCCCCCAGCAGGTCTGATCTGCAGGCCTGAGGAGATGGACTCCACTGCCAGACCAGGAACCCAAGAGAATCTGCTATCAGGGAATGCGAAGATGAAGATAAGGAATAAGGCCTGATCTGACCCTAGGAGCTTGTCCAGTGGCTTGAGAGTAGTCCGCGATATACAGCACGGATACCAAACTATTTCCAACAAAGACATTACACAGAGGAAATCAAGGTCTCTTTCAAAAGATCAGAGATGGTTGTCAATGTAATGCACCAACTGAGAGGGTGTGAACTTGGTGGAGCACAGGAAGGCAGGAGGGAGTCTGGCGTGTCTCGCTATGAGGGATAGGCGGGATTAGAATGGAGGAACCTGTCACCGTATTGGCTGAGGTGATATTTCCTCCTTTGGGCCCGTCCAATAATAATCATGCATATAAATAAGAGCGAGCAGAATGGATGTGGCTTGGCTGGGGGCTGATAGGACGTTGTAAATCACCCGGTAACGCAGGAGAAACGCCCAGCCGTCGAGCCCAGTTGCCGGTATCAAACGGCTGACTCACTCCCGGAGTGGTGACATGTTGACTTGCAATTCGTTAGGAAAATAGACTTGCACTCCGAACATAGAAAAGCCATTACTAGATTACAGAGTGTGCAGGAATGCTGCTTCGCTAAGTCTGAACAGAGACATCCCCCCCCCCCAAAGTTACAGGAGCAGCAGGCGCAGGAGAAGAAGTCTGGGCAAGCACGCCCCACCTCCATTGTATGCGTGAGGAAAAAAAAACAGCCATACTGTGGATCCAAGGCCTTCTGGAAAGTCCATTGTCAGCAGGTGGTACATCAATCACACTGATCCACTGCTGAGGGTGAACCTACCTCTGTTGTTTTAAAGGAACTGTAGTTCGCGGGTCTGTAGCTGTTGAAATGCTACGCCGTGCAAACAGTATTCGGAGCCCAGTTAGCCCGCTTTCTGCTCAAAATGTGAACCGAAAAACAGCATGCTGTAAAGTATTGATGGGAAAAAGAAGCAATTCCACAGTGTGGCTTCTGAGAGAATCAACGTAGTCATCGGTCATGTGCATGCGGATGGTAATGCTGCAGTCGTAGCTTCGTTTGGTGATCAACCAGGCTTTGATGACACCAATTCTCTTCAAAGGCTGCAGTTAGTTCAGGACAGCGGTCCACGACTCTCTCGTGTTTCCCATGGTGGGGTTTATTCGAGAAGGGGCTAAAAGGTGAGAGCATTGGCTCCACCAAAGACGTACATCAGATGACCCTGTTTACAAATCAAACACTCCATTAGCAGGCCTGACTAGATCAAACCGGCAGAAGGAACCGGTTCAAAGGAAATGAAGGGAGCACATGGACCCGTGAGAACTCCGGTTTCATCTGGTTTCAAAACATAAGCTTCCCTGACCTTCTCTACATCGTTTATACATTAGTCTGATGATTCAATACATACTGTGAGCTACTGCACAATTTAGGAGAGAGCAGGCCTGGGAGAGAACCTTTCCTGGAAACGGCAGTCAAAAGGATAAGAGATAATATATTTGTGGGAGGATTAAGTTGAGAATGGGAGATTTTACCAGGCAGGATTTAAAAGGTTTGATGAGGGCAACACACACACACAAACACACACACAACTGCAATTGAAAGCAGAGAACAGAACAAATTGTTCAGTAACTTTAGCATTGCAATATGTTGTGTATTTGATTGCATGACCTTCATTGTTGGAACAAGCCACTGCCATCCAAACTGAGATTTATGTATCCACTGCTAGATGAAATCCAGGGCTGGTACGTGACCTTGCATTAAGCTGCTGTGCTTGGATTAGGGCACATCACACACACACACACACATCACACACACACACACAGGCTTGTGGGAGGAGATGTCAGAGCCAGCAGCCAGGGACTGTTCTGGAGAGCCCACAGATAAAAACAAGTGTGATATGTGTGCACAACGTTAAACGTGTCATCGACGGAGTCAGAGTTCATTGCCTTTGTGTTCGCCTGACGCGCACGTCGGCTGTTCAGCGGGACCGCGCACGCTTTGATGTCTGCGTGTTGAATATGGACCGGCAAAACAGGGACATTTTACGCACAGGACACACCTTGCTTTGTCAACAGAGGACGTTTGGAAACACGCATGTGTTGACAGTGCCGGCTGTTCCCTGCTGTTTCCTGAGGGCCGGTCCCCACTGTGCTCTCCTCTGCTCCGAGCACCGCTGAGGCGGCACATTTATCCTGTCTTCCCACATTCTTTAGCGTCAGAATGCTTTAACGAAAAGGGCTGGCCATGAACTCTGGGTTGTGCAGTTATGCAGGGAGGGGAACTACAGATGGGTGGTCTGGGGCTTCTTCCGAATCCCTCTCCCAATCAGGGACAGTGCAGCGTTGCCTGCGAGACAGACGCTCTAGAGCCTAGCTAGCTCCGCCGACTCCCTCCCAGGGCTGTGGGGAAACGTGAGAGACAATGGCGGAGCCTGCCAGAGCGGGCCCAGCTGTCTGTCTGTCAGGGTCAGCGGGCGAACCTGCTGCCGAGGACACACGCGCAGAGGGGAGACTCTGCACACGGCATCACACACTTCGGCGAGGAGGCACCTGCCTTGACAGGTACACACACACACAGGGCAGCTTGCATGTCGCCTTGCAAAGTCAGGCCATCACTGTAAATAATAATTTGTTCTTAATGATCTTGCCTGGGTAAATAAAGGTTAAATAAAAAAATAAAAAAATCAACAGCACACTACGGGGGGGGGGGGGGGGGAACATCTGTGATGCAAATAGTATCACTCAAGCAGGGAGGTCGGGTGGGGGGGTGTGCTATTTATCAGAAAAAGTATTCTCAGTGGATATGAAAGAATTCCTCTGTGAGAATGCGAAAAAAAACCGAGTGCGTATTATGACAGTCTGATACGTTTGGGTTAGGCGGCGCTGTGACTTGGGAGATCTCTTCCTGTGAGCCCGCCGTGTGTCCTGAGGTGAACCACTGCTCCCCACCCTCCCCGCCGTCCCGTGCCCCAAGACTGAGCACAGAAAAACAAACAGCCCTGTTGTTCCAAGGGGACCACCACTGTTATCGTTGCGTTGGTATCGCACAAACCCCCCCCCCCCCCGGCACTATCAACCCCCCTCCTGCTTTTCCCAAGCCTCTGGCAGCTTCTCCCGGCATTACCACTACCTCCAAACATCTCCACTACGCTGGGGGAGAAACCGCAGAACCGTGCTATCCTTTTTTGAGCATAAGAAAGGCTCTGGTCATCTCTCCCTCTCTCTCTCTCCCTCTCTCCGCCCTCCTCCTCCTCGCTTCACCACGGGCCAGAGGTTTTAATCCTGCCCCTCTCGCCTCCGGAGGGCAGACGGTCTGACTGAGGGGAGGTCGGTCTGAAAACAGGCCCCAGTAGGAGTCCATATTTCCCTGATAAGGTCATCGTGAGAGTGTCTGTTGCTAGCGCGGGGCACCGGGCCGCTCGTCCAGCGAGGCGGTGGGGGGAGAGCGGCGCAGACCTCCCTATCTCAGCCCCAGACCGCCATCGCCTCCTCATCCTTCCACTCTGAGATAGCGCCGTTTTTCCAAATCGCTGACAGTCTCCCTCCCCCCCCCCCGTTGTTTCCCCTCACGTCGGTTTCCGTGCCTACCCCTCGTCAGGGTTGTTCTAATCTCCGGGCCTGACACCATCTCTGACTAAACACAGATGGCCCGACAGGCGATGCTCCGCTGCCTAATAGGACTGTCAGACTCGCACGATTCCCAGTGGTGGTGAAAACCATTTCAATTGAGACATTACGGGGGCGCTAGCGTGAAAATACCTCATTAAAACGGAGGTACAACCGTTCATGGTAATGCTCTGGAGTGCATCGTCCAGTGTACGGTGTGTGGCGACCACAGTCGGGAGAGTCACCCTGGATCTCTGCATCTTTCCGAGGTCAGAGGACAACGCGGCGAAAGGCGAACGATCGATTTGTGAACTGATTCCTTAAACGAATGATGAGGTTACAACTCTAGGACGGAGCAGCGGACCTCCGATATTCATAATAGCCTGATTAATGAAGGTTCCAGTAGAGGGGCAGAGATCTTCATGGGGTCTAACAGAGCCTGACTCTATGGAGGGCGGAGAAAGCAACCCTTCCTGGACAGGAGAGGGGGAGATGGATGACACCGAGTGGCTGTTCTGAAGGCCCATCTACTAAACAGCAAAGAGCCTAAGGAGCCCTAACAAGGAGGGAGGGGGCTAATTAAAGACATCTACAATGAGTCTAACGATCTCCCGTGATTGCTGACACGAACCGCTGGAACCGGTCGTAACCAGAACATCGATCACACGCCGTTTTTTCCTGTTCCCAGCCTTCGTTCCAGGCTTCTGTTCCAGACGGTGCACTCTGCTTCACTGAGCCAGGGACTGTTGGGGCTGGTGATGGTGTGGGGCTTCCTGTGTGCGGCGTATGTGATGAGTGATGCTCCACAGGTGGATTGGGGAGGTTTGACCTCACGTGAACCGGAGCAGCAGCCATCGCGGTGGCTGGGTGTCAGGCCAGGGAGACGGGGAGAAAATAGCCAGACCCCGGGGGGATGGGGTACCTCCCAGCTGTCTTACAGAGGGGAGTCATCGGAGGAGCTTTTGGAAGACACCTCACTGGGTGTGTGTGTGTCTGTGTGTGTGCACATGCGTGGGTGTGTGAGAGAGTGTCTGTGAGCGAGGGGGTCAGTTTACGCAATTGTATATGATTCACTCTTGCTCTGGATACAGGGAGAGAATCCTCTTTCAACCCAAATTTGGTCCGTCGTGAAAACACAACTTTAGTAGTGCAAGCCGTGACGCGAAAATAACTTTGTCGTACCTCGGCAAGATCCCGTTGACTCAATAGCTTGACTGTGTACGGATAGGTCTGTGTGTGTGTGTGTTCTTCCGACTTTACGAGACCTGTTGGAGAGGAGGGTTGAACGTGTGTGTGACTGGAAAAGGGAGCTAATCTTCCCAGGCATGTGGCAGCTCCCTACTGTACCCTCCCAATGCTAGCGTGCTGCGCTATCTCCCGACACACACGCTACCGCTACCAAATGACATGGCTTAACACCCGGCAGCTGATAAACGCTGTGTAGTGTGTGTGTGTGTGTGTGTGTACTGAGAGCCCAGGCACACTGGCTGCCTGCCTGGCTCTGCACTACGCCCCAGCACAATGAGTAACACTGGGATTCCACTGCCCACATTAGCCATAAACAAGAGACCTCACAATGGACTGGAAGGGATTCATATCCATGGATCGTAGCGAACAGATGCATGGTTCATGTCGTCCACATACCTGGCCACACACACTCACACACACACACACACACCAGGGGAGAAGCGTCCACTGAGGACAGCAGTAGATTTGGGGGAAAAAGACATTGGCACTTGCTCTTAGCGTGCCAAGTCGGCTGAGATGAATTTAAAAGAGACTTTGAAATGGAAATGTGCATCTCTGTCTTTCCTCGGGGTACAGAGAGGGTGTGAGAGATACCATCTCCTCCCCTGCCTCCTGCCTCCTGCCTCCTGCCTCCTCTGAGAGAGAGAGAGGAAACTGCTTTGAAATCAACCACAGTCAACATTTTTCATGTCCAGACACCCTCCGCAAACACAAACGCAAACACACACACACACTCACACATTACACAAAGAATCATTCCGTTTAAAGAATGTAGCCAATGAGGGAGGAATGCTCCTCGAACCTCCAGTAAAGATTCCTCACTATCATGTGCTCTCATGTATACAACTGCAGGGGCATGTTAGTTAGATCTAGCACCGCTAGCACAACGTCTGCCTGGCGCAATATGTCCAACAATCAATCATTTAAATGTGATTCTCCGACACGCCATGAGATCGTTCATAACTAGGCTATTTGGCAAGCCGGCTTTGCCTCCCACATCAATGGGGTACAAAGACAGCTAGTCAGTGAGGGAAGCAGAGAGAAAGAGAGCTACCAAAATACAGAGAGAGACACTGAGACAGAGCGATAAAGAAATACAGAGAGAGAGAGAGAGAGAGACAGTGAGATAAAGAAATACAGAGAGAGAGACAGAGATAAAGAAATACAGAGAGAGAGAGCGACAGAGAGAGAGAGAGAGCGACAGAGAGAGAGCGACAGTGAGACAGACAGATAAAGAAATACACAGAGAGAGAGAGAGAGAGAGAGAGAGAGAGAGACAGTGAGACGGAGAGATAAAGAAAAAAAGAGAGAAAGAGAGCAAGAGAGAGAGAGACAGTGAAAGAAAGAGAGAACAAAAATAGAGAGAGAGAGCAACAGAGAGCAACAGAGAGAGGGGGAGACAGCGAGAGGAGACTCCGGTCAGAAGACACGTTCAGTGATGGAGAGCCCCGACACGCGGCACGGCAGCACACCTGACTCTCCCGGCTCCTCGACTCTCCCCGCCTGGTTCCCCATGGTGGTGCGGTCCGCTGCTCCCACGGTCCACGCCGGGACGGACTAATCCAACAACCACGACCACAGAGGGGGGTGAGGGTAGGGGAGTTGGGAGGTGGTGGGGAGGGGGGGGGAGTCTGGCTCAGCTCAGGACCCAGGAACACGGTCTCCTGTCCTGCACGGCACTATCCCGCACAGATCCACCGGCGAGAACAGCAAAAGCAAGGAATGAGAAGAAGAAAAAAAACCTTGTTCCCTCCTTTTTCTTCTTTTCTTCTCTCCAGCCTTTCTTGTGGCTGTGTAGAGGCAGGCTGTGTGTGTGTGTGTATGTGCCCCACTGCCCGGTGTATGTATGTGTGTGTGTGTGCTGCCTAGGTCCTGCAGGCTGGTGACAGTGACACACTGGCAGACAGGCAGCACCGTGTGGGCTTCATTAGCCCGGTGACGGCTGGAATCGGCTCAGAGGAGGCGTGGCTTGCCCGGCCGTCGACACACACACACACACACACACGCACGCACGCACGCACTCAGAAACGCACCCCGCCACTCCTCCCCCTGCTCCTCCTCCCCCTGCTCCTCCTCTCTGCCTGACAGCGCGCTGTTGACTCTCCCAGAGTCGGTTCACTCTCACCGCTGACATTGGAGCAGAGACTAACTGCTGCTTTTAGCAGGGGGTAGAGAGAGAGAGAGACAGAGAGAGAGAGAGAGAGAGAGGGAGAGAGAGAGAGAGAGAGGGGGAGAGAGAGAGAGAGAGAAAGTGAGGATAGGAGAGGGGAGAGAAGGGAGGGCTGAGGGGAGGTTAAGAAGGCAGGAAAGAGGAGGAGGAAAGAGTCTATTTGTCTTCTTGGCGGAGCCTGACAGGCGAGCTCTTTTCTTCCTTTGCATGTGAACTCCCCTGACCTCGTCCGTCCAGCGGAGGCAAGGCAGGACGATTGGCCGGAGCTCTGGCAAACCATGCCGCAGGCTTCCAAACACACACACACACACCCATGTGCACGCACGCAGCCCAACCCGTGTTTTCATAGCAGGGGTCTGTATTATGGAGAGCTGGGGGGGGGAGGTGTGTGTGTGTGTGGAGGGGGGGTGACGGGGGGGCCCCCCAGGCTGCTTCTGCCAGTCTCCCTGCAGCGTGCTCAGCAGGGGGGAGAGAGTGTGAGGAGGGGAGAGGGTCTGTAAGAGAGGGAGGGTGTGGGAGGGGAGGAGGAGGAAGAGGGAGGGTGGGGGGGGGGTGTCAGGGAAGGAGAAAGGAGAGGGGAGGACAGGCAGTTTTTTTCCCCAGTCTCCCTCATTTACAATGTATGTATGTGTGTGTGAAATATTCATGATGATAAAAGCTACAGAGGGGAAACTGAGGTTGGGGCTGAACTTGATGTGTCATCTTTGGTTGGTTTGGTTTTCAGTGAGCAGTGTGATCAGAGAACATTGCTCCCTTTGTATCAGCCTTCCTCTCCCACTGCTTCTCCATACGTGCGTGTGTGCAGTTGTGTGTGTGTGTGTGTGTGTGTGTAATGTTTACCCCACTCTCCCCTCCTAACAGCGTTATTACAGATCCACACACTTTAGCTGTAGGATGCTGTGTGGAGCTTTTGGATATATCTCATAAAAGTTGCGTGTGTGTGTGAGATGGTAAATAAACTGAAAAGCAATTTCGCCTCCTTCCTCCTCTCTCACTGCTTCCATCCTCCATCTTCCCCTGTAAGCCCTCTCTCCTCCCTCCCTCCCTCCCTCCATCTTCTCCCCTCTCTCTCTCTCTCTCTCTCTCTCTCTCTCTCTCTCTCTCTCTCTCTCTCTCTCTCCCTCTCTCCCTCTCTCCCTCCCTCCCTCTCTCCCTCTCTCTCTCTCTCTCTCCCTCTCTCCCTCCCTCCCTCCCTCCCTCTCCCTCTCTCCCTCCCTCCCTCCCTCTCCCTCCCTCCCTCCCTCCCTCCAGTGCCCTGGCCGCTCCTCGTGTTCTCCACTGATCCAGTCTTCTGTTGGTGCTCATGCCTGCAGAACCACCCTCAGTAAACAAACACAGCTCTAATCCAGCTAAGAATGTTCTCCTCGCCACGGGGTGCCCATCCCAGGGGCCTCTCAGAAAGTCTGGCTAGGGGGGGGGGGGGGAGAAGAGTTCCTATAGCTTAGATAGACGCACAGAGTTGTTCCGTATGGTTTGAGAACTTCTGGACTCACACCCATGTCTATGTGGAGGAGGGGAAGAGAAGGGATGTATCCGTATTCTGCGTGAACCTGCTCGTCTTGTGTGTGTGTGTGTCTGTTTGTGTTCCCGTCAGAGTGTACGTGTCTGTCATGGTAGAGTGCTTATAGAGGCTGTGGAGCCCCAGAGGGGCCGAGGTGTGTCTGATTCATTCATGTGAGAGGGATGAGGAGAGGACCGGGCCCCCCGAGGGCCACATGTTCCCCTAACCCCCAACCACCCCTCCCCAGCCCTCCACCCCCAGACATCCATGCCTGCCGTCTGAGCACGTCCACAAGCAAACTCAGAACCCACTCTTGGATGCAAGCTCCTCCGCGCCCTCCTCCTCCTCCTCCGCTCATCCTCCTCTCCTTCTTCTCTCCTCGATCCCCCCCATCAGTCACCGTGACAGCCCCCCCCCCCCACACACACACACACCATTTATCATCCCACGCCGACGCCTGGACGAGCTCGCACGGGAAAAGCGTCCGGCCTGCTCGGATTACCCAGCCAGAACGGGCCGCGTTGGAGGGACGGGGGAGAGGAGAGCGCGGCGCGCCATCTGGAGGAGAGGCAGCAGCCCATATGGAGGACCACCTGAGGGGTGGCTCTGCTCCATCAGTCCCCCCCCCCCCGGCCCCCCCCCACAACCCCCCGCAGCCCAGACCGCTGGGGGAGGAATTTGAACCCCCCCCCCCCCCCCCGAAATAAATGACACAGCAAAAAAAATGAAAGCTCTATTTCACAAACCTAGCAGCAGAATTCGACAGTTTGAGAGAGAGGGGAGTGAGTGGGAGAAAGAGAGCGAAAGGGAGAGGGAGGGGGGAGAGAGAGAGAGAGAGAGAGAGAGAGAGAGAGAGAGAGAGAGAGAGAGAGAGAGAGAGAGAGAGAGAGAGAGAGAGAAAGGGGCTGCTGTTGAGAAACTGCTCACCGTCAGCACCGCCATTAACTCCCAGTCCTTGTTTACCGCCAGTGAAATATCTCTCGGCCCGGTCTTAATGAGATGGAGATGAGAGCTGAGCTCTGGCGTGGGGGGGGGTGACGTGTTGGAAGTTCTCCTGCACCCTGCCTGGTGCTGATGACTCAGGCGGAACCTCCCTGGCTGCCTCCCCTCCCAGGACCAGGACAAGTCTGGCCTGCCAGCCTGGAGGGTGGCAAGCCCTCACCAGTCACCCCCATGTTACCTCAACACAGCCACAGCCCTAACGCCACTGGTCTAACTATGGAGAGGCAAATCAACAGGCTTTACAGATATGGCTACTGCCTTCAAGGACAGAGGAACACAACGGCGTGCGACAGCCGGATTGAACAGGACTGTGACATCCCCCAGTCTGTTAGCCTGCCTCGGTTTAAAGGGAGGCCAGATACGGAGTCTAAGCAGGAACAGAATAAGGAAATGGACTGTGTGGTATGGAGCTATGCCCAGCGCATATCCCAGCGCGTGGCCAGGGCTGGGCAGGGGGTTATTTATAGACCGGCTCTGTCCTCTCTCCCTGTACTCCACCGGGGATGTTCTCCAGCAAAAGCTGGCGTTTAAATATTGATGAAGCGCTTAAATAAGTCATGGGTGCGTTAACCCCTTGTCTGGCGGCACAGCGTGGAGGATGTAGCCTGGTTTAGCGCTCGCGGCGCGGCGGATTGGAGAGGGGCTCCGTTACCCAGACACACCGGGGTCGTGGCGTTAGCGCCGCCCCCTCAGGATGGCTGGCCCTGGGTCCGGCTGTGGAGGACTTGATGCAGGGCGCCGTGTGGGTCCTGGCTCTCTTTCTCTCTCTGCAGCAGTAATCAGTGTAAGTGCTGGGAGGGACCAGGGGAGGGGAATGGGGGTCTGGCTGTGGGACAGGCCGGCTGCAGGGACGCTGGGGGCGGGGGGTGGGGGGCTGGTCTCTGGGGGTTAGGCCCCGCTCTGGACGGAAAGGCACTCACTTCACTAAATAAGCAAAGGAGTTCAGGTGTCGTCCCAGAGGACTTGACAGCTTTTAGCTCGTCATCCTCGAACAGGCAGACGGGAGGCGCAGACTGAGCTCTCTCAACTCGGAATCGAGAAGGAAATTCAATGGGTTCTTCCAAATCGAGGGACATCCACTTCAAATGAGACCGAAATTTGCATCCGCCACAACGAACAAAAGCGCTGCTCGATTTGCGCCGTTCGCGTTTGACAGCGAGTCTGCGTGCCTGACAGCGTCGTTGGCCCTGTGTCAGTCAGGCGTCTCTTCAAGTGACAATGAGCTGAAAGGAGTGTTGACGAGACAAACTCGACGGATCCGACAGCCGACATAAAGGCTTAACGAGGCACACCTTTCCAGTTACGTAATCCCTTCTGACAAAAGCTAAACCAGCCCCTTCAGAGCGGTGGAGAACACGTCGACAACAAAAAAACCCTGGGAGCTGTGCTTATCTCCTCCACAGCCCCCGGTACGTACGCTATGACAGCACAATCTCACATCTCGACAGGCAGCCGTGTTTGGAGCATTAGAGTCTGAGAGCTATTTTTGTCAGGTTTCCCTCCTAAGTATTAAAGTTAAGCCCTCCCCTTTTCCATCGTCAACCCCGGCCTGGACAGCCCCGATTCTGCATATCACATCCCAACATCCCATTGGCAAAATACCACAGAGGGCCCCCGGGTCACCTGTCTAATCTGTATTCAAATAAGCCGTCTCCCTGGAGTGCTATCTCTGAGGGACCAGGAGGCGGGTCCCCGCCGTTCAGACGGCAGCTCCGCTCCCCAGCTCCGCTCCCCAGCACACGGCTGACTGGCAGTCCTGCTCCCACGTCTCTGATGGGAGGGCTGGGCTGGTGACGTCACGGCTCCATGAGGACCAGTCTGACCAGTCCGGTTCACTGTCGACTGCACCTGCCTCAGCCTCGGGGCCACTGGCCTGTGTGTGTGAGTGTGTGTGAGAAGGGGGTGTGTGAGTGTGTGTGTGAGAGGGAGCGTGTGCTTGAGAGAGTGAGTGTGTGTGAGAGGGTGTGTGAGAGAGAGAGTGATTGTGTGTGTGTGAGTGTGTGTGAGAGGGAGTGTGTGAGTGTGTGTGTGAGAGGGAGTGAGTGAGTGTGTGTGCTCCTGGGAGGCCCATGCTGAGTCACCGAGCAGATACTGTCAAGCTGTATTAGGGGTGAGGTTTCTGCACAGACTATCACGGTAGGATGCAGTAGAAAAGTAAACTCCCAACTTAATTAGAGTTGTTGAGGTCTGGGAAAAACAGATGAAATGCTGCTTCCTCTCTTCGGTGGCCTCATAAACGATTCAGTTTGGATCCCAGAGGTTGAAAACAAATATTCCATCTGTCTCTGTCTAATGATTCTGCTACTGCAGTGGTAAACACACTGTGTTCTTATGTTTTGTTCCGTTTTTTTTCCATGGTTTACAATCGCTGGTGTACAGCATAAAAATCACAGCCAGCTTATTAACCCTTCAATTGTGCATCTCTGCCAAGGGAAAAGATGGTGCCAGCTATGCCAAAACAGAAGAAAAGGCAGACTAGGTGCCAACCTCCACCGATACAGACCCGGGGTTTGGCAACCAAGTCGTTATCTCGCACTTAACACACGCCGGCCTTGTTGTCTAGAAGTAGAATACTCCGGACCCAGCCTCCTTCTGGAGTAAATGGAACCATCATGCATGACACATTGGCAAGAATCGCGTTTCTGTCCTGAGGAGTGAAAAGTACTTGAAAACTCACTCACTCACCACCCCCCCCTCCCTCCCTCCCCCCTCACGCCTACATTTAAAGCAAATCAGGGGGCTTAATTGTGTCGAATCTTGAGAAGGTTCTTCACAACCACACTTGGTTCTGCCGCTCCACTGGACCCCCCCCCCCCCCCTCCCCCGGGGCTTCTTTGTCTCGTGGAAATCAATTAGTCTCGCTCCTATACAACAGCCCTGAAGAGAGACGTGAATTAGCAATCTACCCAAAACACAACCCCCCCCCCCAAACACTGTGGGGATAGGCTTCAGTAAACAAACACCGTTCGCACAGGGGGATTTTGCAAGGGGATGCTCTGAACACGGTTGGTGCATGCGGATCTGTACTGTGTGCGGTTCTCCATTTCACGTGGAGGAGGTAGGGAGGTGGTCTGTGGTAGCTGACACAGCAGTTCGGTGGATTCCGGAAGATAGCAGTCTATATTCCATCTAGAACCTACCTATTCATACACACCACACAAAGCCACCACTAATTAAAAATATCAGGTCTAAATATAAGTCTTGAAAAACCACCAGGGCTAAAAAGCGCCAAATGTCCTTGATCGTGTAATTCCAGAGATTGAGGAGGAGTGCTATGAAAACTACTAAAAGCGTGTAATGTAATTATCTCAGGCAATAAGCGTGCCCTGATGGAACGCTATGCTCTTTCCCCACGGCTGGTACGGGGGGCCGGGGGGCCGGGGGGGGGGGGCGTAGAGGCAGGAAAACAAGTCTCCTTGCTGGATCCGCACAGTCACCTGAGGTAAAAAAAAAAACAGGAGCCGTGCTTTCGAACCAGCGAAAAGTGTATTCGGCTCCACCCCATCTCCGGTATTCCCACACAATGCCAGAGCCGTAAAAACCCAACATTCCTCCGTGATGCGAGACGAAATATGTCTCCCGTAATTCGGTTATGCCCGACCGCGCCCACGCGTGGAGGTGGAGGGCGCACACTTGTTTTTCCGTCTAAGGGAACCAGCACGCTCCCTCACGCCACACAGACACGCCCTGAGTCACCGCACGGATCCTCCCAGCTAAGAGGAACGAGTCACATCGAAAAAAGCCTTTGTCCACCCTAATTGTGTACTCTAATTGTTGATTTTTCCAATCGTTAAATACCTCACACTTAAGTCTAATTCAAACAAGCTGCTTACAGCAGCAGCTCTCGAGCTTAGTCTGTTATTCTAAGAGGACCTCCCGGATCAAATAAATGATTTACGAAACGTTGAAACAGGCTCGGTTATTGTGTGTGATGGACTTCAGAGGGGCGAGCCGAGTGACTTATGAGGGATGGGTGTGTCCTCCTAGGAGTGAGAGTTTGGTGGAGCTGCTGTCACTGTGACAGAGTAATGTGCTGAGGGCGCTGCGGAGGTTTGCACTCAGTCAAGCACAAGGACTGGGTGTTCTCCAGCTCCATAGACTCATGTTCACCCACAGCTGAACCCTCCGAGCCTTGAATGCTGAATACCAACAAGACGCACACACACACACACACACACACACACCGAGACATATACATGAACACAAAGAGCTCAGCTCTCTCAAGATAAGAATGAGGATCATTCTTCACCCTTCCATAGACCTCACTGGAAAACAAATGTCATATTTTCCGTGTCGTGACAAAGAAAAATGGCCACGGTTCAGAGGAATGACCCCAGGATTTCAGAGAGGAAAGCACGATTGTGTCCACTCTGCCAGGATCCGGACTCCTTAGAAGTCTTGGACAGTCTAACCGCCACCCGCACATCTTAGTAGTCCAGCCAAATGGGGAACAGACTCAGTTTAACATCAAGAGGACAGAGACCAAGGGAGAGATCTAGCGGCCTCGACATGAACCGTTTGGATTCGAATGATGAGCTGTGGCCCTCTAGTGGTCATTGGTGGGAGGTAAGTCAAAATTAAGTTTCAGCTGTGTTGGAAACGAAAGATGAGGATCTCTAACTGAAAGTCACTGGGGAAAAAAAACGATTCTGGCAATCCTCTTGCAAACGTCAACACATGGCGGTTCCTCCACACTGACACACTCAGCTTGTAGAAAACCAACAATAACATTCGCAAGGAAGCACGGAACAGTCAGAATAATATTGAGGTTTGACTGTTCAGTCATACTGTGTGGGAAGGGCCGAGTGCTCACATTCAGGTAGACTGTTATTTCTGGGGGAAGCAGGCCTGTAAAAGGGAAGTGCTCTTTTTGTGTGTGGGTGTGTGTGTCTGCTGCTGTGTGCAGAGCTGCACACAGCAGTTTGTTTGTCTTGTGACTGACGTGTGTGTGTGTGTAACTAGACTGTGTTCCAGGGGACACTGTGAGCGTGGAGCCTACCTGAGAAGCCGCGAGGCCGGGCCTCCGCCAGGTCAGAGATGGCTCCGCTGGTCACCGTCTTCCTCAACCTGGAGCCCGACGCCATCGCTCCCGCAGCAGGCTTGGCCAGGGCATCGTCACTGCTGGCTCTCTTCAGCTGCAGCACACACACACACACACACAGAGCGGTTTAGGAAAGGGAATACATTAACATTTACCCCAAACTCATCATGTAGCCCATCAATATGATTGTGTGTGAAGCACACAGGATTAGACATCCCTCCAGGAGAGACGAATAGAGAGATCCGGCCCTGCTGTCAGTCAGCGGTGCTCGAGGCTAGAACGTTCCACCAAGGTCAGGAAGGCCGCAGGTGGCCCGCAGCTTAACTGGAGAATTGAGTTTTCCAATCATCCATGGATATGAAACACGAGTGACCCTCTCACACAAATGGGATAGGTATCCCATCTCTCTCTCTTCCCAACAGACCACCTCTTTGTCATAATGGTGGAAGACTGTGTGCTTAGAGTGTGTGTACAATGTGTGTGTGTTGTGTGTGTGTGTCGAGTGTGTGGTTGCGGCAGCTCACCCTGCTCTGGCGCAGGTCCGAGGCCAGGGTGTTGGAGGATCTGGAGGTCTTCATGGCGAAGGCGGGGGCGGAGGGGGCGGCCGAGGCCTGCTTGGCCCGCTCCTGGAGGCTCGGCTTGGGCAGCCCCGCCTTGGCGCTGCCCCCTTTCAGCATGGCTCTCTGTCTGCTACCTGCAGCCTGGCACAGGAAGGAGAGAACGGGGTCGTGAATACGGACGTCCGATCAGAATGGGGATCATCCATTTGGATACTCAAAAGAGTAGGAACTGAGACAAGCTCGGCTACACTTAGATGAATGGCTGAATAAGGCATGTGTGTGCGTGTGTGTTGAGGAGGGAGTCAGCTCAGGGTGTGTGAGGGAGGATAAGGGGATAATGGTGGGCCTGCCTGGCCAGGATACCGCCCAGCGGTCGTCAGGCTGGCTGAGGTAGGCCCGCTTCCTGTCAGACAGAGGGGCAGACAGGGAGAATGCCCCTGTACTTACTGTAAGTCGCTCTGGATAAGAGCGTCTGCTAAAATGACTAAATGTAAACACACTGCCCCTATCACATCTCCTCCACACTGCCGGGACCAGGAGACCGAAATGTTAACACAACACCCCAGCACTTCTGTGCTGTAGACACTTTTTTACATAGATATATTTTTCGTCTGTTCTGACTGCGAGTCATAGTAAGACAGGAAATGTATAGAAGAGGGAGATATGAAGACATGCAGGAAATGGCCTCGGCCGGAATCGAACCCCAAATTGAACAGTTGCTACTCTATAGCCTACTTAGTACGGAGCATATTACTGGTAAACAATAGGAAAGGGCGACACAAAGGGAACAGTGAATAAGACAGAACGGGGAACATATTAATGCCACAAACATTTACTGTACCTGGTGGTACAATGGGTTAAATAATAATAATCACACACGAGACTCGGATCCTCCACAATGGTGCATTGTTTGTCAGGGCGTGAGTGCAGGAGGAGGACCCAAAGCAGGGAGAGGCAGGCTCACCAAAACAAAACAAAGCATATGTATTCATCAAAACCAGGAACAAGCAGGGTATAATCACATGGAGAGTCACCAACAAAGACCGAGATAAGGAGCAGACATGCACAGCAGGCCACACCTACACACAGATGACAACAAACAAGCACTCGAGACCTGGACAGACACTTGACCAGACACGGGTAGAAGGAATCCCAGACCACGCAGAGACACACGAGGGCAGAGCGAAAACATGCACAAGGCTGGGGCACGGCCATGGGCGAGACAGAGTCAAACACAACGGTGGATTCCTTAGGAGGAAGGCCATGTCCAGGGGAGAAGAGACACTTAGAGAAACTCCTTCCTTCCCTCCCTCCCTCCCTCCCTCCTCTCTCTCTTCCTCACTATCAATGCTGGGATCTAAATTATTCTAATTCTCGCAGCAGGGCCCCTCAGGGCGGCACTGTGCAGCAGATAGTGTTGCACCAATGTCAAACCGGGCAAAGGGCATCGGTTCAAAGTGTCACATGAACCACTCTCCTTGTCTCCCATCTCTCATGCACACGGCAGGTCCCTTCTAGCAGATTGACAAGGCTCTGCAGAAGCAGGCCTTGTATTTATAGCCTGATGCTTCACCTCCAGGGGAGCAATGACACACAGAGTAAGCACGGGTTAAACAAGGCTGGCTCACGACCAACACCAGCCACCTCTCACACACTAGCAGGACCGGAGGCTGCAGTAGAGAACATCCTGAAGCTGTTTCACAGTGCAACCGGTGCTCCGTTTGACACCGGACTGGAATTAGAGAAACCTCGTGGGCCCTTACGGCCTTTTCTGATTGGAGAGCACAGAGTGAACTCTGTTTGGGGGGGGTGAGTGAGTGCGTGTGCTGGTGGGGGGGGGGGGGTGGGGGTTCAGTATGTGTGTGTGTGTGTGTTTGTATACTGTAGGTGTGTTTGTGTATCCCTGTGTGTGTTTGTGTGTGTACGTGAGTGTCATATGATGCGAGGCCCTTCCTCTCATGGCGAGATCGTGTGAATGCCATCCATCCCGCCTGGCCCAGTCTGCCAGACAGCTCTAGTACCACAGCCAAGGGGCCCGACACTGGAGCACCGAGAGCAGCTTTACTCCGGAGGCTGGACGTACCACGAGGTACTGCTCAATGTGAAATAGCCGAGTCGAGTTGTGAAATAACAGAAATTGAGGAAGAGGGTGGGGAACTGACGTGGTGTCTCCTTTTAACCGTGTTTATGTTTCTTTCCAAGACAGACCTGACAGAACGGGCCGTGTGACTAACTTCACGAGGCCCATATTCTGCTGAGATGGTCCTTCTCAGCGCTACGGCAGCCTGTGTGCTGAACTGTCTGGCTCTGACTCTGCACTGCAGAAGACAAACGAGAGTCGTCTGGTTCACCTTGGCGAATCGGTGGTCCTCGACCGACCGTGGTTATGTAAAGACAACCTCTTCAAGATCTGCTGTAGGGAGAAGGGCAGTTCTTCAAAAGTCAGGACTGTGTCCCACATACGCTACAATGACCTGATTAGAAACCCAAATGTCTCAGAGAGAAGAGAGGAAGAGAAAGAGAGAGAGAGAGAGGAACAGAGAGAGGACCAGAGAGAGAGAGAGAGAGAGAGAGAGAGGACCAGAGAGAGGGAGAGAGAGAGAGAGAGAGAGAGAGAGAGAGGAACAGAGAGAGAGAGAGAGAGAGAGAGAGAGGAACAGAGAGAGAGAGAGGGAAAAATAGCCTGAATGTCGAATCCCTGCATTTCTAGCTGCCTAGTCACAAGCCCAGGCTTTATGATAAATGGAAATCCTGATGGCAATGATGAACGCATTGCTTTTACAGCTCTTTTACTTCAGTTGGAAACAATACCAACGAAAACAAACACACCTCTGAGGGATCATGGGTGCCAGCCCAAATGGATTGTGGGCAAGCTATATATGGATTTTTTTGTCAACATTATGTTCAAATGAAAAAGTAGCTGATTCCTAGCTTCAGTCCCACAGAGCCACGGCCCTAACTGTTGGGTTGCTCATGTCCTTAATTACATTCTTTTGGCAGCCGAAAAAATGAATGTTAGGGCTTCCCTTACAAGAGAAACCCTCAAACTATTTGCCATTAGACATGGGAGCAAGGCTGCAGGAGACTGATAAGGACTGGTTGCAACGAACATTTGTTATCCCGTCTGAGATTGAGATGTAAATTTCGCTCTGGATAAGAGCGTCTGCTAAATGACTACATGTAAATTCACCCATCTGTTTTGTATGACAGAAAACAGACTGACAGTTTCATTCATGCTAAAACCTACAGGCCTACTGGATCCCATACACAACACACACTGTAGCTACCCAGCTACCCCGCATACACAACACCCTGGCTAACTGATCGACTGCAGTGTACACTAATAAAGGAACTATCTGACATCACACTGAAGCTACTAGTAGGTTAACACAGTGGGCAGGCAATGGGTTGGATAGTTAAAATGTAACCAGGCATAGTGCTGTGTGTGTGTGTGTGTGTGTGTGTGTGTGTGTGTGTGTGTGTGTGTGTGTGTGTGTGTGTGTGTGTGTGTGTGTGTGTGTGTGTGTAGCTGAGGGAGCAGATGGGTATATGGCGGGCTCCCATCATCAGCAGCAGAGCGTGGCAGGAACACCTCACACACTCTCTCTCTCTCGCTCCACATACGAGCGTCACCGACGGCACTGAGCCTCTCTCATCAGAGCCTCTCTCATCAGAGTCTCTCTCATCAGAGCCTCTCTCATCAGAGCCTCTCTCATCAGAGTCTCTCTCAGACCAGCCATTACGACGACTGACAACAAGCCTCTCTCAGACAACCCCCCCAACCGGCCCCCCTCCCCCCCATCCCCCCCATGTTTTTGAGGAAGGAAGACGGGCTCCCCACCGCCTACGCGAGCCGTGAAGCTGTCACACGCGGCTCGCTCTGTTCCGAGCGCACAGAACCCCCCCGCCAGGGAGATGCCAGCTGAGACCCGTCACTTCAGACAAGACAGACTGAAGCACGTGAGCGACGCGGGCTTTACCGATGCCGCCTGCAGAACCCACACTGTACTGTAGCCCTGCTCCTTCTATCAAACCTGCTGTTACTATCAGGTATTAAAGTGAGAAGCTAACATGAGCAGAGATCTGATTCATCGAGCATCCCCTTCCTCCCTCCAGAGGAGAGCAGAACCGTGGGTCCTCTCTCCTCCCGCCCCGGCCCCCGTTTGGCAGCTGCCTGGAGAGGGAGGATGTTGGGGTTGAATATCACGCTGCTTCATCACATCCTCTCAAGTGTCCCGCGTGGCCCAGCCCAGCCCCGGCGCAGGCCTCGCTCCCACAGGCTTTAAATAACCCCCTCGGCCTCCACACGGAGAGAGGAACTGCAGCTCCGCTAAGGACAAACACGGCCTGGGACTTTCTCAAACAGCCGTCTGTTAGAACAGACGGGCCAGGGACAAGGCCGGCCAGCCCACATGGTCCACGTCTCAAGTTAGATACTCGCAGGGAGAGTTCGAACAGCGACTCTTGTCGTCACAGACTCGAGGGCGTGCCTCTGTAAGGTCAGACCGAGACTGAAACACAGGTCGAAATCACTGGAGGAGAGATATCAGATCAGGAGAGAGTAGGAAGGCTAGTGTTGTAAAAGGAGTACTTACAGTGGGGAAGAGAGGAAAAAAACTGCACTGGTCTTGAGTATCCTCACAGGTGTTTAGGAATCATGTGACTTGGTCCCAGTCTGAGTTTCAGTGCCTGCCACTGCTCTGAGTGATACACACCCTCACACACTAACACACACACAGGATAATCCTACTTGAGTGTGCTGGGACTAAGGTTGAAGAATAGCAGTAGCCTTCCTCAGCACCGCCTTTCTGAGAATGAAAGAGAGGAGCGACAGAGAGAGAGAGAGGGAGAGAGAGAGGGAGGGAGAGATAGAGCCACGGCCAGGAGTAGCAGCTGCCTCTAGTGCTCTACACAGCGATCAGGACACGGAAGCACTGCAGGCTGCCTGCCCCTATGCTGCAAGTGGATGTGCCTCTCTCTCTCTCACTCTCTCTCACACACACACACACACTCAGTAGTGAGAGGAGAGAGTCTAGCCACGAGGAAGTTCCTTTTCCACTCAGTTTTTCCCTCTTTTTTCCCCCCCCTCACCTCAAGTGAAGTTGCCTGGATGGTAAGAGAATGAGAAGAGCTGTGTTTTATGAAATGTTTAGCCTACTTTCCATCTCGGGAAATGTTCACGAGCTATTTGTTTCCCAGTTGCGTCTGCATCATGAGTCTTCCCTCTTTCCCGCTATGCCACTGGCTTGTCATTTGATTCACCTTGAATCACGACTGTGTAGCTGAGGGCAAGATGACACAATTACCCTATTGTACATCGGCATGACAGTAGTTTAGAGAGCAATAATATACTCTAGGCTACAACCTCAATAAAGATTCTGAATTCCAAGTTGTTGGAGGGCAGTCAGACCAAACTGTCTCCTGAACCAACATAGAAGCGCTAAAACAAAGTTGGTCTTTGTCTCCGAGCCTCTCCGACGAGCAGAGGCGCAGTGCTGTGGCTGTGGCGGGGGTCGACATTTTAGACATTTTCCAACTGTTCTAATTTGGATCCGTCAGCCTCCGGCATGCCAGGGCCAGAGGAGTGTGTGGGTAGTGGGAGAACGCTGTTTTCAGGGTGAAACAGGCTTTGGTTTGTGGTGTGTGGTGCGAGGGGGAACTCGGACTGACCACACCCCTGCACCATACAAAAGTCTGTTTCCAAGGCTCTGCGAAGGGCTGAGAAATGTCTCTGAATGCTTTACAGGCACCACATCCTGTTTGACACCCCACATAGAGATGTGGAGCCCGATTAGGCCCGAACGGCCTGCCTTCCGCTTCACCAGAGCCTTTTCCCCAACAACACTCTGAGGAGAGTTGAACAACGGCCGTTTGAGCGATACAATATCAGTCCTGTGCAGCTCTTTCAATGTCATTGTCGAGATCTTTCAGCCAGCGAGAACAGACTGACGGCAAAGGCTCTGCTGAATTCATTGGGGACGTAGCCAGGCCTAGCATCAGTCGGGCACCATTCCACCGATAACATTACCGCAGATCACCAGCACTCTAGCGTGTCAAAAACACTAGTTATCCTTATCGAAGCAGCATCTCGATGCTGGTGAATGTGAACTTGAGTGTGAAGGTTTACACCCTCGTGTTATGACTTGTCCCCTGAACACAAACTACACACATAAATGGCCAGGAAGTGTGAGAGTGGTTGGGCAAGAGAATAAATAATGCAAGAAGGAGGTGTGGATGTGTGGCCGGCGACCGCTTTGTTCCCAAAGAGGCCACCTGTCTCAGTGGGATACGTGACAGCACCAGCCTGTGTGGAGTGGATCCGCTCGATATCTCACTCCTTAGAGAGGGAAACATGAGAGGCGGTCAGACGGAGCCTCTGAATACAGACGAGCGTCTCTGCGACCTTGCACGCTTCCCCACGCTGTCTTCATCCTCACTCCTCCACTCTCTTTTTCTCTCCAGACGAAAAAAAAAGAAGAAGAAAAAAAACACCACACTGACTCAGATTCTCCACACGTCTAACGGAGAGAAATACAGCCAATCGTTTTCTCCCGGAGACGAGAGGACCGCTGTTGCCGTGAGCCTCCATTCGTCACTCCTGAGCAACACAAATCATTTTTAAACAAAGATGGAGGAGGACATTCTTTAGATCAGAAGGCAAACGTGACTGGTATGAAAACCGGTATGGTTGCCTGTTGCACCCGGCACGGGTAACTCCTGAGGACACCAATGAATGGACAGTACGTGGCCAGATCCTCAAAAGATCCCGATCCTCCAAAGAATAAATAATCAAATAACACAACGCTACACAACAGAGGGAGGGGACCCGAGTCGCTGTCGTCATCGGGACTCGTCCGTTAAACAAAGGCGGTGAGGAGGACTGAAGCATAATAGATTCCTATTGATTGTGTGGTAAAGAGGCCCAGAGCCAGACTGGCTCCCGCACAGGAAAAACCCCATCAGCTCCTGAGATAAACACTCCATGGAAGCACTCGAGGCTCTGGCGGTCAGAGCCAGGGGCTTCCATAAATGTAACACTAAAAGCTAACCTGCATCCCCACAGGGGATTCTCTCACTACAGCTAGGGCTAGCCCTCAGCTGAGCAATGTACCAGTGTGTGTGTGTGTGTGTGTGTGTGGACTGCTGAGACATCACCACAAACACAGTGAGCATCAGTGAAACATCTGGACATTAGCCAATCAGTCAGAGGGCCAGATTAGACCACACTGGAGTTATATCAAATTCCTGTCAGAAGCAGCACTTTATGTGCATAAGACTTTCATTAGGCTTACAGTCAGTGTGTGTGTGTGTATGTGTGTGCGTGTGTGTGACACAGTGTGTGTGTGTGTGTATGGGTCCACGTCAGCAGCTCTTGAGCATCTGTGTAGCACCTGGAAGTGTTAGCCAGTGTGCCAAGTCCTGGGCTCAGACGGTCTCTGAGGGAATCAGGAAGTGTGTAGTACGAGTCATGCTGTGAGCCAGTCTCTGCTCTCTCCCTACGCCCCCCTATACCCAGGGGGATTGGGAACAGAGTTTAACATGAATATGGATTCATATTTAGTAAAAGCAGTAGTATCAAGGGTCAGCCCCAGGGGCAGTTCCCTCGTGGTCGAGCCCGTATCCCTGCCTGAGTGAAAGATATTGATTATAGTGCTTTCGAACGGTATCATCGTATCACATACTAGACTATTAGACTAAATATCCTATATCAATCGTTAGACTAAAGCTACGTTGTGCGTGTTTGGTTCTGAAACTACTGGTCGTCTACTGAAGGGCGGACTTGAGGAGGGAGACTATCACATGAAGGAACAGGAACAGAACAAGCCCAGAGGAGTCAGTCATGAGGGCCTTGGAACAGAGCAAGACCTTCTTTATTCTCCGATAAAGGCTAGCGTTTCAGTCCAAAACAAATACACACAGCCTATACGATGTCCAACTGTTGCCCTCACGGTCTGCTCCAACCAAAAGCGAGTACAGTTACAACTAAGCCTGTGGACTGTAGATGAGACATGCAGATCGATGAAGCACCACCCTGCCGCAAAGGAATCTGGAGGGAGGTCTGCAGGTAGTGGAAAGTTGTTTAAGCTTTAATCGGCATTTTTTCAGATTAAAAAGAGACTGAGAGGAATGGAACGATATAGGGAGAAATTGCTGAGTTTACAAGCATCTCCATCTGCATCTGAGCTGGCTGTCTGTGCATCGACGTGAGAGATAGCCCTTTCCATCACCGCAGAGAGAGAGAATACCTAATGTAATTTGGTCACGTCGGAGAAAACCGAGCCAACCACGGCCTGAATGTCATCCAAATTCAACATCTTTGGTCTGAATTCACTATCCAGGCCAGAGGATGAGATGAGAACCTCATGTATATTTGATGTTTCATCCCTCTCCCTCTCTCAGAGCCGCGCTCCCCAAGGGCCAAACTTCCTGTTTTGACAGAGCCAATGGTCTCTCCACCACTTCGGCCAGTATTTTCTCTCTCCTCTCCTCAGCTAAGCAGACTCCTCTTGCCTGGTGAGTGGGAGGCAGAAGCCATAGAAACCAGCGCCACCTCCAAGGAGCTGTAGCACACAGCCAGCACGGCCCTGCAACTCAAGGAAGTCGCTAATAGCAACCTGCTGTGTGGCAGGGAGACGGAACTAGGGCCCACGCAAATATTATCCAACTCGGAAGGCGCGTTCCTATCTGTGACACGGGAGCCAGTTGGTTGATGTTAGACGTGGGTGTTTTCAGTATCAGTCGCATGAGGACGGAGTGATACTAGCTCTCGCTCTCTCCGTCAGCTGCTGTGAACAAACATTTGATGGCACTCCCAAACCCAAACATCCGTGAAATCCATAAGCTCATCCACCCCGCTTTCCACACCCGTAACCGATATCAGACATTGATTTTTCACCTCGAGCGATGTCTTACATTCATTGTAAATGAGATCGAAACCTCCCGAGGATTTGCAACACAGCGAAAAAGCCAGAAGACATTTCACTCGGAGGACGTCGAAGAATCTGACTGAATAACTTGGGCCAGATGAACGATGAAAGAGGTAGCATTCCTCCCAGTTAGTGATGCTGATTATCATTCTTCACAACAAGTATGCATGTCGTTTCCTGTACATTCCACCACCGTCTACCAAAACAGACCCCGTAGCAAAAAACCCAGGGCCCTGAAGCAGCCTTCAAGGCAAAGCCGTCTTCATAAGATTGCCGGCTATGCTTAAGATCTACAGACGGAGAACATTATCCAAACAGATAGTTAGCACGTTAAACATAACTCGTATCATCTCGCCTACCTGTCCATCCACGGCAAAACGTGGTGAGAAACCGTGAGTGGCAGACGGCAGATGAGGGCTGTCCTTCCTCACCATTGTTTACACTTCCTGACTGTAACGCGACCTGCGACCTGCAAACACACAAGGGCTCGTCTAGCTCAACGTGAGAGCTTCCACTGTTCCCTCGCAGCGACTGAACAAGTGCCAAGCCGGCGCCCGTCCCTAACTCCCCGCTGCCCAGCTGGCCTTATCTCTGCAATGAAAGACGTGCCAGTCCACCCAACGGTATGCCGACCAGGCCTAGCCCCCCGGGCAAAGATAACTCAGCGCTTGTTCAATTCAAACAGCCCTGTGTTTGTGTGTGTGTGCATGTGTGTGTGCATGTGTGTGTGTGCATGTGTGTGTGTGTGTGTGTGTGTGTACATGTGTGTGTGGGAGTGTGTACATGTGTGTGTGTGTGTGTGTACATGTGTCTTGAGTGTTTTCACTGGTGTCAGTGCATGTACAGAGGGGGAGGAGGGGAAGGATGATGATAGCAATTTCCTTAAACTCCTTGTGACGAGGGTAGAGAGCGCCACTCTCATTACAAACAGCAGGGTATCCTTCCAGAACAGACAGCGTGGAATAATTGCCCTGGAGTGGTTAATTACTACTTGATGGAGAACCAATCGGACAGACAAAAAAGCATGGAGAAGCAGAACCATTCAGTGGAAGTCTTAACTGTCATGAGGATATGAGTTATGGATACTTTTTCACACAGGATATCCTGGTGTAGTCGTCCAGGGGAGACACAGGGGGGCTATAGAGGATCAGGTACTGTAGCTATCAGCCAGGGCTGCCCCCAATGACTGGGCCCTCATCCAACATCTCTCTCTCTCTCTCTCTCTCTCTGGCACCATATCATAAACCGCACAGCGGTGAAATAATCATCTCTGGGTATCCCAATTCTACACTGTCAAGTACATTAATTAATCTGCACCATGTGTAGCATATAACATGGTGCTTGTCTTTGTATACCTACAAAAGCAGGGAATTGCCATTATTCAGGCTTGAGGGACCGAGCCAGCAAACAGGAAACCCAGCAAACAGGACTGTATTGTACCCTGAACCCCCTGTTGTGTGCTAGAGCTGTATTGCATTGCGGTGATGTACTGTAATCTGCCTGTGTCATGTGACATCACTGCCGAGTCTGTCTCTCTCTGCTGACAGCAGATGGATGAGGACGTTCTCCCGTGGCCGTGTCACCATCACCCCTTTATCATACTCAATATGAAGCGGAGGACAGGTAATCATAGAATGCTGGATGGTGATGAAACACACCGTATCCAGAACATCAGTCATATAAATACATCCTGCATTCTATCTTCGTGGTGCAGCACTGAGGGGAAACCTAGAAAGTGCCTTTGAATCAAGGCCACTCGGTACCCTCAATGACCCCCCCAGACACACAGCCCATTGTGAGCCCTGACTCAGGTGAACAGGACACTTTAGTCCTCACATACTCAGATTACCCCGTGTCCCCCCTCCCCCCGCCCGTAGCACCCCCGACACCCCCCACCTCCACAACTGGACCTGCCCCCCCCCCCCCCCCCCCCTCTGGCAGCTCACCAGAGGCCAGGCTATTAATAGCAACTCCAGCCCTCCGGAGAGAGAGAGGAGCCCGTAATGAGCTCAGCAGTGGAGCGCAGCACAGCACGGCCATGATGAAGATGTGACTGGGAAGCAGATTTACTACCCTTGGCCCTGCTGTGACACGCAGTGAGGACACGTAGATAGGTGACTCCTACATCCCAACGAGCCAAGCTAGTGGGGGTTGTCCTCCCCTTTGCCAATGACCGTAAGCTGTTAAAAGGACCAAATGCTCAGGGATGAATGGTTCCACTATACTACACTGGCTTGAATGTCAATCACATGGTTTGAGGTGACCTCTCTCTCCCAATAATCTGGAACAGTAGAAGAAAGGCACAGCTATTTCGCTGCTGTCGTCACTACGGCACAGCTCATCACAACATCGAGGAAGGAAATGAAAGTAGAACGATATAGCAGATTCGGCTGTATGGGAGAGGAAGTTGGGATTGTGCAATGTTTTGGAGGTAGTGAGTATGTAGTCTTAGTCCACTACCTCAGCTGCAGTTTGTCCGATTCTACAGTTGATCCAGACTACCACAAGGGCCAAGAGGCCTGCTCTGTCTAGGACAGGGTGTTTTGTCCTCTGCCAAAGACCGATTTCTAGCTATTTCCATTTCTTGGATGGTTGGTCATGAGCAAAACAAGGGGTGTAATTACCTACATATAACTTTCACATAGTCTGGGAAAGGAGTTTGTGCTTTCTTCTTGGCGTTCTCCTTCTACAGCGCCATCAAAGGAAACAGAGTTTAAGAGTGGAGGATGTGATTTGTGGCCCCGTTTTTTTTCCGACAAGTGAAACTAATATGCCCTCACCTTATTTGGAGTCGCTTTGTCCCTTTTTTTCCTTCTTCTTCTGAAAACACAAATAAAGGGCATGATAAATATGGTCTGACCTCGAAAAATATATGTTTGGGGGAAGGCAGCCTCAGAACTTTCATTCCCTTCAGTCAGCCTGACATGAAACAATTGCACACTGTAAAGGAAGACCAAAAATAGCAGCTGCTTACGAGTTTAAGCATCGTTTTCAGGTGCTCATTTAACCGTTCCTGAATCCTCTGACTGTGTACTTTATGGGCGGACCCAAGTAATAGAGGAGCTGTGGCAGAGCACACAGTAGCTCTGTGTACCATTGACTGCCATAATGAAGCACTTAGGGATCTCTTAAAGAAATAACAACGTATGCTGATGACTAGACTAAAATCAACAAAGCTGACTGCCACACCAACAAGCTCTAATGAGGAACAACTGGATGGTTGATCATGTGAAATGAATGCCGCAATCCACACTAAGTACCAATCATGCCAAGTACCATCTGACCATCTTATCTGAAGTATGCAATTATTATGGAAACAGGATGCTCAGGCTGATGATGCAATGAAGGTACAATACAACTTTAAGCCTTTGATTACTGCACCTGTTGTCCACTGTCAATGCATCTACTTATTGAGTTACTTTTAACTGAAAAAACTGACGTGACAAGTACTATAGTCAAATGTAGCTTGCGTATAAATCACAGCGATATATTTTACAATATAAAAATACGGTACTTCGTACTTCACACACGGAGACATGGCAGTGGCATGAGCTTTACCGTTCATCATTCAATCATGAGAATCTGTCCTCGCTGTGTGAGACTGCATAGAGCCGGTGGTAACATAAGCGTGTCGACTTGAAAGTCACTCAAGTCTACGAATACTAGAATACGGCAGCTTTCTTACTGATACGTGAAGTGACATTAAAAACACTGAAGGAATGGTTCACCTAAATAACCAATAGCTTTTTCTAAGCAGTGTATCAATGACAGTCATGACAACCATGACAACTAAAAGTCAGCTAGCTAGCTGTCAAAAGTACAGTACTGTAGGAATAGCTGTCAACGGACATCTGGTCGTCGTTTGCTGTCAACCTCTCAAAACTCGACATAAATCGACTGCCAAATGGTTCGAATGGAAAACGTTTACGGACATCGTTTGCTATCTATATAGTGTCGGTGTATACGGCTGGGTAACAATGCAGAAGAGCAAGAAAATATTTGTTACTCATCTCACCTGTAACGTTGCGGTGCGCTGCTGTTGATGTGATGATGTTCGCGCGTGGACAGAACTGTTCCAGTAGGTGGTGCGAGCGAGTTTGGTGCAGTGTTTATAAAGCACTCTGGGAGATGTAGGTTTATGCATCATAACCGTTTTCTTACGTAAACAAAGTTTCTTATATTGTATTTGGCTATTATATTTTACGAAATTACGAGATTATTTGCTAACGTTTTTCAACAGGTTCAGTGAAAAACTATCTTCCTCGCTGCTTTTTCACACCCACATTTCACAGTTTTATAAAGTTGTTCCACAATATTTGTTATAATACAAGAATGCCAGAACTGTATTTTTAAGTACACGCAGCGTATTTCCAATTTAAATATGAAACAACTGTGATTTGACGTCTACAATTTATACTGAAGGTCGTCTGCAGAATCAAGTTGTGTCGAATCAGCGAAAGAGTAATACATTCTATTGCAATATGAAGTAACTCAAAGTAATATAAAGACAAAACATATATGTATATAGGCTATATATAAAAATATTGATCTCCAACTGATCAACGTGTATTTAATTTATCGGCACCCTTCTAGATATGTTGAATCTGCAGTCCCTTGTATTTGGGGCATTTACTCAACTCACGCTGTCATTGCACAACATGGCGACGACCGTGGATGGTGGAAGTGCTCCTGTTCCAGGCGCTCAAGGCTCAGCCATGGCTGATCCGAGTGCCGAAAGTGAGCAGTTCCAATACAGTATGCTTCTGGAACACTTAATAGGGGAAAAGAGGCAAATCAAGGACCTAAACCCTACTGTTATGGGAGGACTTCCAACCCCATTCAAATCCGATGAGGAAAAGATGATACAACGGGGAATGGAGAGCTGTGCTTTCAAGGCAGTCCTGGCGTGTGTTGGAGGTAAAAACAACCTACAAGATGGCTTGCAAACACAACTACACATAGGCAATTCCTTAAAGGCATGTCTGAATAATACTTTATGCAAATCACCAGCCAGAGTAATGTATGTCACGTTAGTTCAACCGTTTTGTGTCAGGCCAGGGTCTGTCCAGGCATCTGTGAGAGGCCGGAGAGGGCGGTGGTGGTGTAGTAGACGTCCCGACACTTGATATTGACTGTTTGCACATCCCTCCTTTCTAACAACTTACAACAACATGTTTCTCATTTGTGTTTCCTTAAAAGGATTTGTCCTTGGAGGAGCTTTCGGTGTTTTCACTGCAGGCATAGACACCAACGTGGGGTTTGATCCCAAAGACCCAATGAAAACCCCCTCGGCACGAGAGGTCCTCAAAGACATGGGCCAGAGGGGGATGTCATATGCCAAGAACTTTGCGGTTATTGGCGCCATGTTCTCCTGTACAGAGTGCATCATCGAATCAGTAGGTTGCTATAATACATTCCTTTGACATATTGCATCAGTCTGTCCCATTTTGTACATTAGTCATCTAATCGTTATCTTAATGTACGCAACAGGCAGCTCCTTCCACACAATGTATTAGGTCTACATAAGTAATTCCTAATTGGTAGCCTTAATGGCAATAAGATGCTCATAAAGACAGGTGAGGGTCAATGCTGGGCTGTGACCAGTGCCAATTATAGTCTTGTACTGCCCTCTTGTGGCGGGATGTTGTCTTGCTGTTCAATACCCAAGGAATGTTCTCAAAATCATTGTGTTGTTTTGACATTTTCAGCACAGGGGTAAAACAGACTGGAAGAATGCAGTGTACAGTGGCTGTGTAACTGGTGGATTGATTGGATCCCGAGGTAGGTTTTACATAGCATTCACTGTCATTATTGCCTTATGTGCAAAGCGGCTTAAGAACCTCGCCAGAGTTTCAGACCTATGTCAGACTCTTGGAACTAACTAGAGATGTCATCTGTTTAATCAGTCTTTTCTCTCTGTTTTCCAGCGGGTTTGAAGGCAGGGGTGCTAGGATGTGGAGGCTTTGCGGCCTTTTCTGCTGCAATTGAGTATTATCTCAGATGAACCACTCGGGAGACCACCTGACCTCTGGGGACTATGTCTGAGGACTCACCAAACTCTCCAACCAGATGACAGTACCTCATGGAAACACAAGCTTATGAACATTGCCATGTTGGACTGTCTGATCAGCAGGTCCACCTACACTTGGGAATGGTCAACTCTGGCCAGCTGGCTATTGTCATATTTAGTTTGTCCAGCGCTCACCTACTGAGTGAGTGTCATAATGGGTGGGCTTGTTCACCCATTATATGGCATGCTGGGTTCTCTACCTATTTCCTGATAGTCATGCAAGAAATTGCCAATCAACCAAGGTCGGCTAAACATCAAAGTAGTATCTACTGACCAAATGTGGTGGTGCATATACAATAGGCTATACATTTCCTTAAAACTGTTGCCCAACAGACACCTGTTTATTGTACAACATTAAAACCGGTTACAGTACATATTCACGTTCCCCTAAATTCTATAGTAATAAACAATTGCTTGTATGTTCACCAGAGAATATTCATTCTGAAAGGAACTCATGTCTAATGATAAATAAATGTGCTGTTTGTTAATAAACATATGTAGTCTACATACAGTAAAATTGTTTGTTGTTGTGAATGACTGTATGAGGTAAATTGACAAAGTGTAATAATAAAATGAAATATTTATACTATAAACTGTTGCTACCAGTTGCAAAACAGCTGAAAGATTATTGTAATGACAAATGACGAGAGCAATATTTCAGTACACTTTTATTTATTTTACTAAAAAGAAAAAAGTTCACATGTACATTTACCCTTGTTAATACAGTATACTCAAGTTCTTCTCAAAGGAAGTAAAATACAACATTTTTTGATTTTCTTTTCATATTATATTAAAAATATCAAATAGTACTCATCTAACAGTGCGTATTTAAGATATGTAGCAGGCTTGATAGCAGAAAGGTTGGCTTTGTACAGCACTAATGGGAGATTGATGGTCCAGCAGAAAACCAGCAGTGACAACCTACCTTTGTGTTACCCAGCCTGACTTGATTGACAAGTTGAACATGCAATGAGGGCAACTACACAAATCATCCCATAGAATATACTGGTGTCATAAGACACTCGGAACAGGCTTGCAATGGAATGACAAGAAAAAAAGCAAATGTTCCATCATTAGTTGAATTTTTCCACAACCCTCATCTCAAACACTATAGAATCAACTGTTAGAATTCATACTTTTTTTAGTTTGTTCCTGTGATCGTTTCAGTACAGCTTGGCCGTGAATGAGAAAATGAGGCTAAAAAACATCACTACCTGAAAACTTCAAATGACTGACTCCTTGGAGCAATTCTCTAGTTGTACTGGACTGTACAGGCACACGTAATATATATATTTATAATAAATAGGGCAAATTTTGGCCAAGACTTACAGAGGGGGGGGAGGGCTGTGCTATCGAGCGCACACAGAGAAATGCGATGGCTTCCTGTTGTCTTCCATCACCTTCATCAACACACACACATGTGCTCTGGCGATGCTTAGACATACTCACGCATAGCCCTCCTCGGTCACATGCACAAAGCCAGAGGGGAAGAAGAAAAAAAAACAAAGAAAAAAAAAACAGAACTACTAAACAAATGATATTTATAAAATATGTAAATGCCATTATTTCTGGAATGCCTCTGAACAGAAAGGGAGAAGAGAGTCGAGTAACGGAGCAGGCCTGGGCTCACTGGCTGGAGGGATGGAGGGTGGACCTTCTCTCCTCCGGAAGGATGGAGGGTGGATCTGGGTGGAGCTCTCCACCCCAAAAAAACTGGATACAAGACGTGACTGTAAGAGCCGGGGGGAGGGATGTATGTATCCACCCCCCCCCATGATGTGTCTCTCAGTTTTCCTGTTAAACTGGGAGGAGGAGGCGTGAGGGAGGGTGGGGGTCTGTACAGTTAAAAGGAGCTGGAGGGCGTTCGGGGGTGGTGCGTGTCGAGTCCGTCTGTCTCCTGCCCCCCCCCCCCCCCCCCCCTCCCCCCAGGGGTTTAAACGTCAGTGGAAAAGTAGAGTGTGTTCCGCTTCAGCTCAGCGAAGGAGATAGGAGGGTGCTGCAGGTAGTACAGCAGCACCTGCACCTGAGGGACACACACACACACACAGATGAGCACACACACACCATCACCAGACCACAACACACACACACACACTCAGGAGGAGGCTGGAAGAGCAACTCCAAAACATTCCCTAGTAGACACAATATGGAAGGAAGTCACTAGGGGCTAACCGCACTGACAAACAACTTCCAGTCTCTCTCCAGTAATGGAGACCTATGACATTCAGCTGGGCGTTCCTGGTGATTGATAGAAGTGATTGTTTATGTGGTCCAGAGCAGCTCACTGGTGCACGGGAAGCTGTTTATCACTCCACTTCTGGCAGAGCTCCAGGAGAGGGGTTCCCAACGTTATAAATACAGCTGGGAGACCACGGCTTCTCTGATTGGGGTCAAATGGCTACGTGGGAGCAGCACACACACACACGCATGAAAAAACAAACACGCACACACACACTGACCTGTGCCATGACGTCATGTGACCAGATGTCGGAGGCGGTGGTGATGTGTGCCTTGGAGATCTCGGACTCGGAGGGCCTGAGCAGGGTGGGGCCGAACACCGTGCCCAGGTTGTGGAGGGACATCTTGTTGACAGGCTCCTTCTCAGCCACCCTGCAACAGCAGCACACACAACCCGTTAGAAACACACAACAAGTCAGAAACACACAACAAGTCAGAAACACACAACCAGTCAGACACACACCATCAGTCACTCACACAAAACCAGTAACACACACACATACACACACACACACACATCTGTCTTTCACTCACGCACAATCTAAGCACATTCTGTTTAGAGAGATCGCTAACGCTGACCGGATAAAGTAGCAACCTTTGACTGTAGCTGTCACAATCCATTCAGTCCAAGCGTTTGTGCCATGATTGTAATTCCCCCAATTAACCAGCAGGTGTCCTCGGCGTCGCGTGAAGAGCCGATGCTGATCTCTGAGAGCCTGCTGGGTGCTAACGAGCAGGAGAGCGACGAGGCTGCCGCGGCTGTGAGGAGCAGCAGGGGGCAGTCTAACGCCCAGCCCTGCCAACCTCGGATATCTCCCCTCCCCGATCATGTGACCCTGTGGCGGTGAACCGTGTATCCCCGCACTTCCTCTCCTATCAATCTGCTCTCACCGCAAGGATGACCAGACCTCTCTCCTCCGGAGGAGTAGGAGCAGGGCGATGAGTGACTGGTGTAGACACATCTGGTCTACTGTAAACTCAAACTCGGATCGTTTGGAGAGTCATTTGCTTGACTCTCCCACGGATCCTAAAGGGGGGAAACCATGCCAAACTTGATCTTTTAAAAGCCTGGTGGGGACTGTAGTTTTTTATTGCAGATGTAAATAGAGTGTGTTCAGACCAGAAACACTGGTGCTGCTGACAGAAGCCTGACCCTCGAAGTGGCTGACAGGACGCCAGGGATGTCGCTGGGCCTGGTTAGTGGTTCCACTCGAGCCAGGCCGACCTCGACCGTGCCCCTCGGTCAGGAGGCACTTTTACGGGCGCCCGCGTGATGTCATGCGGTCTGGTTTCTACACTGTCTGGTCCAAACCGGGCACACGGTTTGGCCCTCGACCACCGTCACAACTCAAAACAAGGCGGTTGAAATGTTTTATTGACATGTTATGTTCCTGAATGGGTCCAAGTCTGGCTCCCTAACCTTCAGTCTAACCACAGGGGGCTGACCTGAGACTCAGGCCCAGACTGGTCCAGACCGGTTCAAATGCTTCCCCAGGGCGTTCGCTGTGTGGGTGTTAGCGCTGGTGGCTACGCGCTAGCAGAGCCCTGGAGACCTTAGCCCCCTGATGTCTTTTCCCTCTGCCCCCCCCCCTCCCCCTCCCCCCACTCCCCTCCCCTGCTGGGCCTGCCACTGGCGGGGGTAGCGGAGCGGAACGTAAGCTCCTCCAGATCGTAGTTTAAGAGGACGTTTTGTTGGAACTTATCGCACGCACAAGCGACCCTGGCTCGACAGCTCAACTGCACCCTACTCAGAACCATTTAGTGTATGGCTGAGCGTGCACAGTTTGACACTTTAGTGGGGGTTTGCGTTTGTGTGTGTACCTCTTGAGATGCTCCAGCAGGCTGAGGAAGGTGATGAGGTTGGGGTCAGGGAGAGACCGCAGCAGGTGCATCATACAGTTCTCCTTGGCCGCAGGGTCAGACAGAGCTGGGGAGGGGGGAGAGAGAGACAGAGAGCGAGGGAGAGCGGAGAAGAGAAGAAGAAAGCCAAAACATAACAATATGAACCATCTTAATCCCCTCTAGAACGACGCAATACCACATCTGGTCTTGATCTAGAAGTTCCAGAGGTGGTGCCTGGGCTGAGGAGGTGGAGGTCCTACCTATTCCCTCCATGAAGGCTGGGTACAGACGGTCTGTGAGCAGGGGCTCCGGAAGCTCCCGGAAGTAGAGCTTCAGAGTCCCTGCGATGGCGTTGATGTCCATGTCACTCAACATCACCAGGATGTCTTTGGTATCTGGGAGAGAGAGAGAGAGAGAGAGCGAGAGAGAGCGAGAGAGCGAGAGAGAGAGAGAGAGAGAGAGAGAGAGAGAGAGAGAGAGAGAGAGAGAGAGAGAGAGAGAGAGAGAGAAAGTGAGCAAGAAAGTGAGTGGGAGAGGGAGAGAGAGAGAAAGTGAGCAAGAAAGTGAGTGGGAGAGGGAGAGTGTGGCGGGGAAGAAGTGAGAGAGAGAAAGAAAGAAAAGAAAAAAAGAAAAACAAACATATGCTTCAGAGAACATCGAGAACATAGGACGACAACCGCCGCATTCCCTGAGCCTTCTGGCTCCAGAGATGACATAGCAGTGTTGTTGAACCCAGAGAACAGCCAGTGATCTCAGTGAGACATGAATGCAGGGTGATCTTAGGGAGGTGGGCGGGGTGGGCCTTGGTTAGGGAGGGGGGGGGGGGGAGGGTGGGTGGGGTGGGGTGGGGGTGACTGTGGCTGGAGACTCCCAGTGCAGCCAGCTGACAGCTGCAGCTCCACAACCATCCAGCACTGCCCTTTCCCACACAATGTGCCCCCCCCACACACACACACACACAAGATGGAAATAGAGGCCAGTTCACATAGGGAGGGAATAGTTCATGTGAGGTTTTGTGTGTGTGTTGTGATACAGGGGTGTGGTTCTGGGGTGGTTCTCTTACTGGTGTCGAACGCGGCCTTGAGGGCCTGGATGTCCGTGGCCACCCCTGAGATGCGGTAGATCCCCACCTCGTCGATCCCCCTCTTCTCCACCTCCTCAATGCACTGGCGGACGATGTAAGGCACCTTGGAGCGCTCGCGCCTGTGGGTGGAAGGGGGCAGGGGGGGGGGGGGGGGGCAGAGGAAACACTCTCATGAAGACTGTCGGTCCTGTCCATTCATCACAGAGGACTGTGTCCACCGTGAATGGCCTGGCTTGTGAGTGGGGAGCTACGGCAGACCTACTTTGTCACCACGCTGATTTTGACCCCGAACACCCCGCTCTGCTTTTTGGAGGGCGTTCTCTTCAGGCTCAAGTCGCGGCTGGTGAACTTCATGGAGAACTCCACTTTGATCTGAGGAGCGACGAGACACAGTCACGATGCAGCTTGAACAACATGTCGGCGATTTAGTGCAGCTGGAACAGCCCAATGTTTCCCCCGAGGGATTAATAGACTATTCTGCTCTAATGTCCAGAAGTGTGAATGGTTATGGTGTTGTTGCTGTGGATGCGTCTCGTGCAGCTGTTTGGAAACACGAGCTGGTCTGCAATTACAGAGCCGGCCAACCTCTTCAACATAATGGAGCATTGCCCAGCACACCATAACAAGATAGTAACCGCTTGTAACTTCCATGAATGGAATCTGAAGGGAATCCAGTGATTTTTGTGTTTTCTTACCCCATTCATCTCTATGACGTCCATGTGCCAGTTCTTTGACTGCACTGTCTGAGGGTCCAACTGCAAGATACAAAAGAGACAGAGTTTTGAGTTTTTATAGTCTCTCCACGCTAGATTTGATGGCAGAGAGCATGTACATAGTTCTGTAGTGGACGTAAATGAAGAATCAAATACTGTGCATCCTATGGACCCTCACAGAAAAGACCCCAAAACCCAGTTGATCAAAGGCACCCCTGAAGAACTGCTTTTGGTTTCTTGACTTCCTGTCTCACCGGCCTTCTCCACATCTCTCCGACCTGGCCCCGTGCCTTCCCAGGGTTCAGTGCACTACAGGAAGCGGTGCGTTTATCAGGACACAAACATCTCCCTGACACCTGGCCCACATGTCTGCAGGCCTGCACCGCTGAGAGCCCCATCTCCTTCATGCACCGCCAACAGAACACGGGCCACGCTAATGTTTTTCTGACCCAAAACTCCTCGACGTGGATCCGAGGGCTATTTTCTACCCCTACGTGAAAAAAAAAAAAGACCCCATTTTCCATTAGCCTCCCCCGGTGGAAATTCCCAGACAAGATTGTCTATATTTAAAAAACTTGAAAATCCCTGGGAACAGCAGATGAGTTTTCTTTTTTTTGTCACTGCATTTTTTCTCTCCCGCTTATTCAATTTCCGGGAGGGGGGGGGGGGGAACACATCTGATAAAGTTAAATGTGCTTTGCCCCCTGTGTGGAAGGAGCAGAAGTGCACTGTGGGTAATGTGCCCCCCCCCACCCACCCACCCCCTCTCTCTCTCTCCGCGGGTGTGTGCATGTATGTGTGTGTGTGTGTGTGTAGACCGTGTACATGGCGGGGCTGAGAGGAGCCTCTGTGCTGAAGGCCGCCTGAGGCCTGTGTGTCTGTCTCTGACCTAATGATTGGGATTATCTGCATTAAAAACTCACAAAAGCTCCTCTTTCACGCATAATGAAACAAGCCATTGAAAAGGCGCCGCGGGTCAGACGCACGGACGCTATCAAATACACCTCCTTTCACTCGGCCTAACAAGAATCACATTGAGAGAGATGGACATAAATCACCCCCGCGCAGCCAGACAAGGCTTCTTCAATGAAAGACACACATTGAGGGAAAAATTGCCATAGCCTAAACAGTGTAAGCAAGGACACACAACATTCATTTCATGGCGTTAAGCTAGTGAGGAGATCTGGTTCGTCCTGTAGGCTTTAGCTGGTGGGCTTCTGGGCCTGGGGTTTGGGTGGCTCCCCTGAAACGCTTGCCAAGCAGAGAGGCAGGGCAGAGTGCTGTACAGGACAGCCGTGCTTTTCCCAGTTACCCCTTGGCTGTCTCTGGGAGACGCGGGCCACTGTCTCTCTCTCTCACAGTCTGTAACCCTGCTCACAGCTCACAGAGCCTGGACCGCAGTTCCCATGATGCCCTGCGACGATAGCTCGGTTATATGAAAGATCGGCAGCCACAGGCTAGAGGCATCTTGCCTGTCTTAGAGTAACTCTGGTTCCTAGAATGTCTGCTTAGCTTAGACATGAAACACACACACACACACATTCAATGTACACACAGGAGCCACTCTGACTAGCTAAGACCTTCTACATTAGTAGGCTAATGCATTTTATAGGCTGATTCAGCAGCTCTCACTGTCTCACATAATTACATTGTTCTGTCATTACTAACTGCCTTGATTATTTGCTTGCCTTGAAGGCCCATACTAGTTTATTGCTAGGCAAGCGCAAGGCCAGCACACTTCCCTTATCGTAACAGTAGACCAGAGCCCTCACACATTCCTAGGGAGTATAATTAATGACCTAATAAAAATCTCATTTTTGCATCAGTTGCTTGGACTCCAATTACTTTTAAAGCTCATTTTCCCCCATCAGGGTTTAGGTTGTAGACGAGGTAGTGGTGGATCAGTGGTTCTGGCGCCTTGCTTAGGTGCTGGCAAGAACCGAGCTGGGCCAGGAACCAACTCTCACACACACAGACTGCTGAGACCTCACGTGGGAACCCCCCCCCCCCCTTTTCCCCCCTTTCCCCTCCTCCCCTAATACGGACTGTAGAACGCCCCCCCCCCCCCCCTCTCTCTCTCTCTCTCTGTGTGTCAATTAAACTCTACACACTCCTCCCACAGACAGTATTAAAAATGAATGGAGTCAAATTGGGTTGTAAAAATAGCCGTTTCCCTTTAAGGCAGAGAGACGCACTCGCTGACCCTGTGAGTGCTGCCTCGCTCCCCCTCCCCTCCTCGGCTCCGTGATTAAAACCTCCAGGAGGAACCTGCCTCACCTCCCCATCCACCCCCACCCATCCCCTCTCCCCCTCTCCTTGGGAAATGAGCAGCATTAAAGTTACATGTGGAGCTGAGGGACTCATGGCATGAATGTGTTCCGCAGTGTATATTGCATCCTACTGAGGGCCGGGAGGGGAGCAGAAGATGAGCCGGGATGAGGAGACGGCTTTGAAGTCGGGAGACGGACTGATCTCTGGAATGGAAAGGGACTTGGGGGCGTGCCCGGTTGGCAGGGAAACAAAGGAGAGGGTTGGGGAGAGGGGAATCAGAGATTATTCGTCGACTGACAGCTGAAGGGGCCAACCGGAAGGGAAGAGAGGGGCAGGTAAACGGAACAGGGATTGGAGGACTTGAGGAGTTATGGTTGAAGCCTTTTGTGTGTCCGTCCAAGTGGATGAATCATGGAGCTAATTTTACTCTCTTCAGAGAATACTGGCACACGTGTGTGTGTGTGTGTGTGTGTGCGCGTGTGTGTGTGTGTGTGTGAGAGCGATAGTGTGTGTGTAAATGTGTGTTGAAAGAAGAAAGAAAGAAAGAAAGGAAGGAAGAAAGCGGCCTGCAGGATATAAGAATATCCGAAACTGAGATGGTTCCAATAAGGAGCTCATCTCAAATCCTCTCCGTGCTCTCTGAAACAATGAGGGTAATGAGCCTTGGGATAAAACTGAGAGAGAGACAAAGAGACAAAGAGGTGGGAAGGAACGTTAGAGAGGGACAGAGAGAGGGAGAGAGAGTTCATGTTTTGTGCATGTTTGACTGTGATCTAATGAGTTTCATTCAACCAGCATAACGCTACATTAAATAAGAACACATTGTTCTTTTGCTCAAATCCAATGTGTGTGTGTGTGTGTGTCTGATTCGAAGAGCTCAGCTGTGGAAGCTAATAGTCCTTTACTCTATAATCCCTGTCTATATCACCTGGATGACTAGGCACACACGCACGTACACACACACACAGGGAGACAAATCAGGTATCTGAAGTCATTGCTCAGCTATGCTTGCGAGCGTCACATGGTACAACAGCACGCTGGAGTCCAGCGAGTGCGTGTCGGCCACATGTTCACAGGAACTAGCCATCCCAAACACACACACACACACAGGACAGGAGTTAGACTAACAGATGCCAACTCCCTCAGCTCTGAACAGGGATCTGTACTAAACGCAGCTCGACTCTCAACTCACTGTCTGCTCCCCCCTCACCCAGAAACCTGCTTTTCACATCGACTACTGCAAGCATGGATGGATAGACGGCTGTACGCTGAGTGAAAGGAGAAGGATTATGAATGATGCATGTGAAGCGCTGAAGCACGTCATTGCTTCGGCTCAGACCAGAAAAAAACATGTACTGTATAACAAATGTGATTTGCACATTATGTACAGTACATAAATACGTGTGCGTGTTCAAAATGCTTAACACAGTGTCTGAACACGACGACACGAAAGGGGAATAAATCACGGCGTAAGTGTATGCGTTTTGATTAAACAGTTAATCTTAATTAATCTGTAGTTGCATTATGGGAAACTTAATGCGGTCTGGCACCGATATTTGAAACAGAACTAATTATTGAAAAGTTTGAACTTTTGATGTTTGGAATAAATTAATTCCTGCAAGTATTGTGTTCCCATGTACCTTCCCATGACTGCTCTCTGCTTGATTAAATATTAATTCCATGAGTGACTATTTTTAATTAGCCTGTTCCGATCATTTTTAATTAGAAACTACCTCCAGTGAATGAGTCTGTGATTTACATGATTAAAACACAAACATTATGCTACTGCTGTTGTCCTGTATCGCCGCGGCGATAACGATGCCGTCAACTGACTCAACGATGTCAGCGGTGTGATGTCAACAAAACCGAGCAGCTGTGACTCCTCTTAATCAACGAGCTTCCACTAAATATAGCCCTGGTTAAATATGGCAGCCACGCATGCAGGACTGTACACATGTTCCTCAGGCATGGCGTGATGCACCGGTTAAACGTGCGCTGGTGATGTCACGATGGGCCCGGCGAGGCCTCTCGACTGCGGTTGCCGCGATCTTCCTCGCGACCGTTCCCGCTCTCGGCCAATCGGCGTGGCTTTCCCAGCTGGAGGAAGGTCCTGATTGGCTGAGCCGAGCAGCAGATCTACCATCTATCTCCATGTTAACGTCAACACGGGCTTCTTACCCAACCCTGGCCTGCAGCCTGCGTGAGTAAGAGAGACCATGTACTCATGTGTGTGTGTGTGTGTGTGTGTGTGCAGCGTGACTCCTTCCACAGTCACCTCTTTGAGGAGGAACACACTCTTCTATCCCAGCTGTGCTGCACGGCCCTGCGCTACTGTACAGAGACTGTTCCCATACCCAGCAGCCTCCCACGGCCCCTCAACAGAAACTGGGGGTGTGAGGGGGAGGGATTGGGACTCCCAGCTATGACTGTGAATGGCTGGGTCCGTCCTCTTAAGTCAGCGGACGGGGTTTGCCGAACACCCAGAGGACGGCAACGCAAACATCAGATCGCCGCTTCCCGAGGACTGGACCGTTACCGCGGCGAGGGTTCTTCACAATCCCAGAGATTGGCCACGCCAAGAGCACAGGTGGCACCAAACCCTAGCAAGCCATCGTTTCGGCTTTCCACGACGTTCCTGTTGCTCTTGGAAGGAGAGGGGTTTTCGTCGGTCTGCATTGTGGGAAAGTATTCCATTCGCCCCGTTCGTATATATCTGAACCAGGCCTGTAGATGACAGAGTCCAGGGTGGACTGTACCAGTCCAGCAGGCGGATGCTAACGAGATAAGCGCGGGTCGCCCAGCACTGATCCTGACCAGCGAGGGGATGCTAATGAACCCACAACCGCGGGCTAGCAACGAGCTCCGACACGCCGCGCGCTAATTAAGACGATCCAGGATCAGCCCTCCTCCCGCTCGTCTCTCCAAGGCCCCGCTCTTAAGCCGGGGGCGACGGGTTTGAACCGGGGCCCGGGCTGGGAGAAGGTCATCCTGGGTACCAGCTGGGGGATTCTACCCCCCTGGTCCCACCTCCCCTTCCCGCCAGAGCTCATTAGCCAATCACAGAGGCTGTCTGAAGGGATGGATGGTGGGCAGTAAGGACCCTAACCCCCACCACCTACAGTAACGGGCAGGGATTTATATGCCCTATAAATAAGCCCATTAAGGGGCTGGCTGGCTTTTTAGGGGCCTTTTAAAGAGACGCATGAGGATGAAACTGTAATATGTCATCTACACTAATAAGCATACTCAAATGGAACACCATCCGTCTATGTGGGCTGAAATATGATTATGGGAAGGAAGGAAGGAAGGAAGGGGAGGGAATTGGTAGATTGGATTCTCTAGCATGTCCTAGCCAGCAGGCAGTAATCCTTTGTTCCCGCTCTTCCTTCCGTGGTCCTAATGAGAGAGCGGCGGGAGCGCGGCGGCAGCGCCGACGGAGGATGCTGAGGAGAGGAGCATCACATCTGCCCACAATTAAGGACACGCGCAGAGCGGCTGAGGTTCTGGTATCGTTACGGAGGCCAAGGAGGTCTGAACGTACCGTGCCCCACGGTCTGGCTTCTCTGCTCCAGCCCGAGTTCTACCTCCCTCCTCCTTTACCTTCCTCGTCCTCCTTCTCTCCCTCACACACACACACACGCGCACGCACTCCTTCACGACCATAAACACTCGCTCTCCTTTCTCTTTAACTTTCTCCTCCTCTAACCGAACAAAAACACACATTATGCAGTCTGACTCACCCTTTCTCTCCCTCCCTCCTTCCCTCCCTCCTTCCCCTAACACCTTCACTTCTCCCTCAATCCTTCCTCTACCCCTTCACCCCGTTGGCCAGGTTTATAATGGCCATACCTACTGTATATGGCCCCCACCCCACCTCCCCAGTCCATTTCAAAGCCTGCTTCCCCCCCTGTGCAGCAGGATAAATACAGCAGGCTAGAACTCAAGACTTTATGACCCGGGGTTAGAAGGCAGCAGGAACTGAGCTCTCATTCATGGACAGGTCCAGGTTGGGCATGATGCTGTCAAAGCTGCATTCAAGGTGGAAGAATGGGACTTCATACTACGTAAATGCAGCACGCGTGAGAGAGAGCCAACCATGCTGGGTAGAACTGGGGTGAGAGAGGAAGGCGAAGAGAGAGAGAGATAGAGAAAAACAAGAAAGAGGGAGAGAGAGAAACAAGAAAGAGGGAGAGATAGAGAGAAACAAGAAGAGGGAGCGAGAGAGAGAGAGAGAGAGAGAGAGAGAGAGAGAGAGAGAGCGAGAGAGAGAAAGACGAGATGAGAAGCTGGCCGTCAGTGAGGGGGCGAGGACGTTTGCAGGCATGTGTGTGAGAGAAGACAATGGCGGCAACACATTATAAGGCAAGCACAGTCCAAATCGGACACTCATGTGAATGTGATTAGTGTGATTTAAGTGGCCAGAGAGCCCGAGAGAAAGCCCCTTATATAGCATGTGTACCGCAGATTGTCAGCATGGATCATAACATGTGACCAAGTGGAAGACAGAGCACTAAAAGTGAAAAGAAAAACCAGGTTCAGAACTAAGTAGAATATCCCTTCTCTGCAGAGAGGGGGGGGGGGGGGGGGGGGAGAGAAGGAGGGTGATGGGGCTGGGGCTGAGGACAGGCCTGGGACGAGCTCAGATCGATGCAGTGGAGCTGGGGGGGGGGGGCTGTCTGTCTGTGTGTAATCTCTGTCTTATGAGAGTGGCTGTGCGAGGAGGCCAGGCCGCGGCCTGTATTGACCCTGTCTGTCTAAAGTGCTGAAGCAGGCCTCCGCCGGCCCAGCCCTGCGCACACACACACACCCTTTGTTCCAGCACACATGGAAGCTTATTGATGTGGATCACCATTACTGCTGGCCATGCAGCGGGGGGGGAGACAGTGTGAAATGACATGTCGCTGCACCGACGCGTGCACACACAAACACTCATCTATAATCCTCACGCCAACGCATTAGTCACACCTTTACGGGAGGAATATGCAGAGACTCCAAGCAATCCCACAATCCCCTGTCTGTTTGAAAGGAGGCGCACGGATATAGAATCTCCCAAAGCCAATCTCCCTCTCCCTCCTCTCACACACGGGTCACTGCCCGAAACCTGCAGACAGTCTAGGGTAGACCTCAAACAGCAGTCCTCTGTCAGCCTGTGTGTTTGAGAGGGTGTAAGTATAGCCTGTGTGTTGCTATATTTATGCATGTACGTTGCTGTGTGTGTCTGTGTATCTGAGTGTGTGTGTGTGTGTTCCCAAAACAGAAGAGTCAGCCAAACTCGTAAGCAGAAAGCATATCACGGTTCCACTCCAGTGTGTCATGGGGGGTGTGTGTGGGGGGGGGGTGACACTAATGGCTGCCATGTCATTCTTATGGAATGTGTCGGTGAATTTGTCTCCCCCCAGGTACCCAGATCCCCGGCGGAGGAGGCCGCCATGGTGACCATCCACCCCTGTCGACAGCACACTCCCTGTGGGCACAGATCTGAGACCAGGCCCCCTCACCAGAACATCCATACCTGGGAGGCAGTGCTTACAAAACAGACCTGAGATCAGAGCGGACGCAACCTGACTCGCTGCTGTATCCAAACAGACCAGCAGAGGGAGCACTCCTGGCAGCATGATCACATCACCTCCGGTTAGCAGCTTTGCTATTATGGAGAAGAAACACCATCGGTACTGACAGTACACCAGGGGAACAGGGGGGTAGGAGAGTGGTGGAGGGTAAAGGGGGGGGCGGATGATGGGTGTGGGGGGGGGGGGCAGAGGGAGGCATTCTTATCCTCGCAGCCATCCGAACCTCAGGAGATTAAAACCGTTTCTGCCACAGCTGTAAAATTACTCAGTGAGACATCATGCAAGCCAGAGACACGCACACATTCTGACCGCTGGGATCAGGTTTTCCTCCGAAGGCTACTGTGAGCTAGCATCTTGTCTTTTCATTATTGTTGGCAACTGAACATTTCCCTCGACAATGAATGAGGTCTGTCACCAGCATTCCGTCAGCATGTACCAGCACACAGGAAACAACAGTCATTCAACCCATGTCAGACAAAGCTGATGGAATCACTGAAAGATGTTTGTGGTTTCTGAAGACCACAGAGCAGGGAAAACCAGGCAGTACAGAGAGACAGAGCAGAGCAGAGAGAGAGAGAGAGAGAGAGAGAGAGAGAGACGTAGAGAGAGAGAGACGTAGAGAGAGGAGAGAAATACAGAAGAGAGTGACAGAAAAGGAGAGGAAATGACAGGCATGCACCAGGAGACACCAAAGAAAGAGAGATAAAAGAGAGAGAGAGAGCGCGCGCCAAAAAAACAGATGGCAGTGACATGTCAAAGAGGGAAAACATCAAAACATGACATGAAACACTGACACGGAGAGAGAGAGAGAGAGAGAGAGAGAGAGCGAGCGGAGGACGAGAGAGCGGGAGGAAAACAAGCACAAGAGAGGAGAGAGAGAGAGAGAGCAGGAGGAAAACAAGCACAAGAGAGGAGAGAGAGGGGGGGGGGGGGGGGTCTACACCTTTTGTCTGAGGAGCTTGCTGCGTACGCGGCCCCATAGCTTGGCCCCTGTGTTGGTGTGTCTCTTGATGGCAGGGGTCTGCTGCTGGCCGACGCAGCAGTGCTCCAGGCGCTCGCACACCGAGTTCAGGTTCACGTCGGGCACCAGGATCTCCGTCATCCTCCCTGAGACGCAGCCGCAAGCCTCTGGCCCCCGGGGAGGGGGGACGTACGGATCTACCGGGGGACTAAACTCCCTCTCGTCACCTCTCCTCAGCGCCCCGCCGACCTGACGCAGCGCAACGCGAGCCTCACGCCTCCTCAGGAGAGCAACAACACCGCTGAAACGCCTTTCACTAACTTGTAAACAAGGAGAGGACAAAAATGTCTTGCGTGGTTTCGATATTCTCACCCCCACAAAAAAGAAAAGAAAAAAAACAAGGTCGAAATTCACCCAAAAACTATTTGGGTCTGAGGTAAACCAAGAAGTCTTCTTCACTCAGTGCGAGCAGAAGATCCCGGCCACAGCGTTCCTGAAACCTAAAGATAATCCCTCGCTGGTTCCTCTCTGGGTTCTCGTTCCACTGTCAGCTGCCAGCATCTCCTCAGCTCACAATCTCATTCCCAGCAACGCAAACACAGACACGGAGCTAGTGAGTGAGAGGGAGGGAGGGAGAGAGGCGGGATAGAGGGAGAGAGAGGCGGGATAGAGAGAGAGAGAGAGGCAGGAGGGAGGGGGAGAGCGGGAGGCAGGAGGGCGAGGGAACGAGCAGCTGCCTTCACCAACCAGTCCGGCTCCTCCAGATGTGAACACACCTCCAACCAACAGAGGGAGGGGGGAAAGAGAGCGAGAGAGCTGAGTGGGAGAGAGAAAGTGAGGGAGAGAGATGACGATGGAGACAAAATCCCTCCCTCGGATTTGCAGCTAGCAGTCTCACCCCTGTCAACCTCTTGCTGTTGTTCATCACCAATTTGGGAAATGAGCAGAAGAGAGGCAGAAGGAGAGGAATGCAAGAGAGAGAGAGAGAGAAGGAGGAGATAAGAACATGACAAAGAGTGAGATTTAGACCTCATTAGAACTGACACCACTTCTATACCAAGCACATCTAGGAGTTAAAGAAGGCAGCCAGCCCCTTGACATCAACATGCTGGTAATAAGCAGGGACGGTTCAATATCTCTATCTATAAGAAAGCTCACGTAATGAGCTTTCTTCCACACGTAGGAGTACACACATTTTCCCAGAGGATTTGTGCGAAATTTAAAAACAAAGGAAACGGGGGTGGTTCCGGAATCTCTCAACAATGACAGCAGGCATTTTTCCTTCTTTTCTCCCTCTATTTCCCCTCCTCCCTCTCTCTCCCTCTCTCTCCCTCTCTCTCTCTCTCTCTCTCTCTCGCTCTCTCTCTCTCTCATAAGCCGTGCACTCGCTCCAGATGACTTCTCCTCCACACATCCCCCGTTCACTTGTTGTGTGTGCAGTACGTGTGTGAGTTGGTGTGTGTGTGTGTGCATGCTCGCACGTGCATCTGCAAGACGTGGGCTAATTGACACGGTGTCTCAGCCGAGCCGGTTAACCCTTTCCCCTCCCCCAAAGCTGTCTGCCCGCATCAGAAAACCACTCAACCCCCCGACCACTTGGGAGAGCGGCGGCATGGAAACGCCATCCATATTCAGCCTGGCCCGCCCTTTAAAGAGGGAATATTCCTGGGCCGTAACGGAACGATGCAAACATGGAGGCTTGCCTGTGTGGAAGAAATTGGGATTTCCTGTGTGCTTACATTATTCACTAATCAATAGAACTAGTCATTGGATACTAGTTAGTACGTTCTCATGTAAGCTTGCTATTAATAAGAGTATATTGTGTCTATGTGTCAGGTTAATGGATGTTCGGGGTCAGGAGAAAGTACTGGCTAGACGTTTCCTTGTCATGACTACAAGGAGAACTCCAACTATGAACTCTTTAGTGTGAGAGTTCATGTGTTGGGAGCAGTGAATCTTTATCTCTGAGACTGTTGTAACGTCATTCCTGCCTGACTGTCACAATCTATGTTTACATTCTTGTGCCCTATAAAAGATGGTCCTCCGGCTTTCAGAGCTGCGAGAGACATGATTGAGACCTAAGCCTGGTTGTGTTGTCATTTAGTGTCAGAGGTCTGGTTTTCTCTCCCAATCTGCAGATTGATAAATACTTATTAAAATCCAGAACTCAACTGAACTTAGTCACTCCGTTTATGAAGAGACAGACAAAACACTTTCTTCATCGCCTGTCATTCTCCCCGTCTCCCTCAGGCCTTTGTCGCGAGTCAAAACACGGACGGCGTCCGCAGGTTGGCTGCCGCCACGGCATGTCACGGCTAGCCAGGGAGCAAGCGTGTGGTTTTAAGTCTCTCTCTGTATCTCTCTGTGTCTGTCTGCAACGGTGCATCTCCGCGTCACTCTGTCTGCGTGTCCGTGCGTGTGTGTGTGCGAGCGTGTGTGTGTGAGAGGTCGAGGCCATGTCGTAGTATCCAGTCAGCCTGCACTCCTCAGTGCAACTCACTGCAGGAGTATTTTGAAGTCTCTGTAATGGAAGCGAGAGGCGCTCGGCCTGTGCGTTACTTCTTGGAAAGAATGTCTGGGAAAACTGGTGCTTCAGAGGGGGGGGGGGGGGGGGGGGGGGGTCGGGAAGGGGGGTTACTACTGCCTTTTTCACAACACAGCGAAGCAGGTTCTTCCTGTAACTACTGACGTGCTGTGAAACGTACCGTCTGGGAATGGCAAGCTCTGACAGCACGGCATTTACCTGTACAGCACGTGGTGTTAAATGTAATGTCAAACGTACAGAGGAGCAGATCCCTGCGGTGAATGGCGATGAAGGGGCCTTTGCCGAGGAACAAGCGCGGACGTGTGAGAGCTGCAAGCACGTACACGCACGAGCCAAACACCGGTGGAATCGTCCGACCGACCGAGCAAGCAGTAGACCTGCCGCTCGCGCCTGAAAAAAAAAGGCAGCTGCTCCCGTCTAGCCGGTCGCCATTCAGAAACAATGGGTTCTCATTAGGGCTCCTCTGATACACTGAGATACAGGGGGAGAGAGACAGCCCCCCCCCCCCCCCCCCCCTCTCCCACAGGCACCTTATCAACCGGATGACACCACATCAAAACGAAAATCCGTCAAGTCAGCGCCGGTGCTTCGCCTCAGAGTGTGAGGGCGAGGACCGGATGTTTACCCCCCGTGACGCTTCAAAAGACGCCGCGCCCCCCCCCCCCCCCCTCAGGGAGGAGGAGAGGCTCTGATGTTCCTGTCATCATCGCACCGTCTTCTCTTCTCGGTTTGGGGCTTGAGGTGCAAAAGGAAACAATGCCAAATCTCTGAGGGTGTTGTGTAGAGTACTGTGTGTGTGTGTGTGTGTGTGCGCTTGAGAGGGCTTCCTCATGCCAGGTAAGTGTCAGGAAAGGACAGCTTTTTTCATCCACATCACCGCTGTGCCGTAGTTCAACGAGAGTCCATCTCATCACATCGAATCTTGTCAATGACATCACTCAACCATACACACACACGTCCCTGTGCCCTTCCTTTACTGGGTCCTCATGTCTTATTTATGGAGTTCATGGCATGTCTGCTGTACGTAAGAGCAGAGAGGAGTGTACGCATACGTTCACACACGCATGCACACACCCCCACACACACACACACATCAGAGAGCCCTGGTGGGGGTTGTACAGACCGTAGCGTGTGATTGTGAAGCCGAGCAAGACTCCGTGGGCCTCAACTGACTCCATACATGACATGTAAAGACATAATAACAGGACAGGGCTGTGCAATGATAATGTTTGTGTGCGCTGTGTGAAGTGGAATATTCTAAAAGGCTGACAGAGAGACACAGAGAGGGGGCAGTGAGAGATAGGGAGAGAGAGGGCAGTGAGTGTGAGAGAGAGAGAGAGAGAGAGAGAGAGAGAGAGAGAGAGAGAGAGAGAGAGAGAGAGAGGGCAGTGAGTGTGAGAGAGAGAGAGAGACAGAGAGAGAGAGAGAGAGAGAGAGAGAGAGAGAGAGAGAGAGAGAGAGAGAGAGAGAGAGAGAGAGAGAGAGAGAGAGCATATGGCGTGGCCCCGAGTGCCTAAACGCTGACATCATCACCAGCCTTTTCTCTTAATTATATATGGGTAGCGTGGCACTGCCCTCCATAAAGCTGCTCTATATGAGAGGGAGTGAGGGAGAGAGAGAGGCAGAGAGAGAAGGGCTAAACTAGGTAACTCGGTCCGGGTCTGGCCTTGCGGCCAATCTGGGACACCCTCCAACACCTCAGTGAAAACACTTGACTTTCAGCTCTATCCCCACTGTGCCTGTAGAACAGCCTTGAACAAGCCTTCAATCAGGGACACGGGAGGGGAGTCGGTGTGAGAAGCTAATTGGTCCCCAGACATATTATGCAAAGTGTGGTGTAATTATCCATGAAACCCAGGCCCGGGTGTACCTGAATGTTCCATTCCCTCCTGCTCCACCGAGGAGCCAGACTGTCATGGCTTTATTAATGTTGGTGGTGATGGAGGACAGGTGGTGAGGGGTGGAGGGGAGGTGTGGAGGGGAGAGTTTTAGAGTGGCTTGGGCTTAGTAAGGAATGTGTGTGTGCGTGTGTGTGTGTGTGTGCGCAGCGAGATCCAGTTTGGCATGAAAGATCGGTTAGCACATCACCCAAACACAGCTTAATATGACTCCGAAGGGTGTGTGTGTGTGCAGTTGTTGTCCTCCGTTGACAAATCGTGCTGTGCCCGTGCTGGGACTCACCTTCGCAGCGGTACAGCAGAGAGGGGGGGTCAGTCTAGCCTCTCTAATGAGGCACCTGGCAGGTAATTACCATGATCATCCCGGCTCATAACAAATGAAGAAAACCGAATGAAAGTAGAGATGGTTTGTTGCTTCCTCATAAAAAAAGGACAATTGTACTGTGGATCCATTAGTTGGGCATGTATGTGTGTGTGTGTGGAGGGCATGCGAGGGGTGGCAACGGAGCCTTGTGATTGGTCAACGTGGCGGCTGGGTAACACAGATAGCTATGAGCCATATCCTGAGCGGATAATTCGATCAGTTCTAATACAGGACTGCGGTCACCTCTATAAATACTATCCTGAATGACCCCCCCCCCCCCACACACACACACACACACACACACACACTCTCTCTCTCTCTCTCAGACTGTACACACAGGAGGGGGGAGGAAACTTCAGCGCTGCTCACTATCACAATGGGCTAGGGAGGTGGGGGGTGGGGGGGGGGGGGGGGTGGTGAGCGGGGGAGGTGAGCGGGGGAGGTGAGCGGGACCCCAGAGTGAGGGGGATCATGGCCTTGTGGGGGTTGTTCTGAGGATAATCTCCCCCCCCCCCTCCCCTCCTCCCCACTCCTTTCATCTGAGAGGTCCAGGGAGTATCTTAGATTAACCACTCCATCATGACTTGGAACAAAAGAAGAGAGAGCTCTGAGTCATCATTAACATGGAGCCCTGTGTGTGAGGGAGGTGGGGAAGGAAGGGGGCGGGGGGGAGGTGGAGGAGCGGAGGTGGGATGTCTGGAGGGGGGGGGCGTGATCATCGCCATGTCCTGGGGGGCCTCACCTTCGTCAAGCCGTTACCATGGAGATTCTGTTTGCACTACTGTGCTCGCTCGGCAAGATCAATATGCTGTTGAATGGCAAGACCGGAGAGAGAAGAAGTGACAGAGAGAGGAGGAGACAGAGCGATGGAGATAGAGACAGACAGACAGACAGAGAGAGAGAGAGAGAGAGACAGACAGACAGACAGAGAGAGAGAGAGAGAGAGAGAGAGAGAGAGAGAGATAGAGAGAGAGATAGAGACAGACAGAGAGAGAGAGAGAGAGAGAGAGAGAGAGAGAGAGAGAGAGAGAGAGAGAGAGAGAGAGAGAGAGAGAGACAGGCAGAAAGAGTGAGAGAGGTGTGGGTGCTGATGCAAGCCCAACAGAGGAGTGGCAATGCTCCAAATGAAAGGCCAGGCTTGGCGTGAACACTGCAGTGGTTCAGATGCCATCTTTAATTCATACACACCACCACCATGGAGCCTAGTCTGCCTGAGCGCTCCTGGAACAACGCTATGGCATGCTGCAGGGGATTATGGGTAGACGTGTGTGTGTGTGCATACTGTGGATCTGCATGAGTGTGTGTGTGTGTGTGCAAATACATTAAGTCTCCTGGGCAGCGGGGAACCCCCACTACATGTGCCTCTCACACACACACACACACACACACAGTATCAATCATGCGCCACCGATCTGAAAAGAGGCACACTACCGTGGCGACCCACTCGACCAACCTAACTCCCCCTCCTCTCTTATCACCCCCCCGTTCCCCACCTCCCCCTTCGATCCATCAGGGTAGGGTACACAGCCACCCCTATGGGACTACAAGTACATACTGGATGTAGGGAAGGCAGGGGGGGGGAGAGGAGGTGCAGTGGGTGCCTGAGGGGCTAGAAGTTCAGTCACGCACATCTTCTGGGGCCCAGTCTCCCCCGGTGCCCCTCCTCTCAGCTCTGTGAGCGCCGTGGCCCCCTGGACTGCACTGGTCCGGGGCTCACATACCAGAGGAGCACGCTGGAGATCCGCTTCCTCGTAAGGAAGCAATAGGAAGTCTTCGGAATTTCAAGCCGAGGGGCATGAACAGGAACGGTCGGGGTCGTGGTGGGGGCCCAGTAGAGCGCACGGGGGGGGTGGGAGGGCGAGGGAGAACGGTATCAAAAACTGTCGCAGACCCCAAAAAACTGCAGAGGGGAAAAAACGCGGTTCAAGTGGAGTCGGAATGAATCATCCTCACCTCGGAGGACTATTTCAAGCCCTCGAAAAAGACAGCCACGCAGGCACGCCATGTTCCCGGCAGCGTCCCCCCGCGTGCGACCCGGCGCCTGAGCGGCCTATCAGACGGGACGGGGGCCTGCGTGGCGTGACCTACTTCCTGGGACGAGCAGACTCAGACTCCCGGGAGCTCACCTCACCTGCTTCAATAATGCAGCCAGGCGGCGGAGGGACGGGCCGCCTTTGTGCCGCCTGGCTGGGCCTGGACAGCCACGGGACCGGGGGAGTCTTTTTTTCGTTGAGGCTGTGGGGGGGGGTGGTGGGAAGAGGCTGGGGGACTGGTGGAAGAGGCTGGGGGCTGGTGGGAAGAGGCTGGGGGCTGGTGGGAAGAGGCTGGGGGCTGGTGGGAGGAGGCTGGGGGCTGAATCACCACAGGAAAAAGGTAGAAAGAACTCCTTCTCCTCTTCACGCTCCTCTTCCTCCCTCTCCCTCCTCCTCTCTCTCCTCATTCCACTGACGAGGAAGTAACTCTGGACAGTAGTTTCCACTCTTAACCAATACTTGCTGGTTGATGATGGGATTAGTGGGCAAACTATAATGTCTTCCATATGAGTCTGGCTTTGCAGCCCTGGTGGCCTGGTCTTCTTCAGGGGCCGAGGCAGTCCTGGCCCCCATGGCCAGCCCACCCCCCCCCAGGACCTCTCCTCCAAGTATAAACACGGATCGGCTTACTGTAGTGAGAGGGAAGGAGATATCAGGGGTGGTGAACTTCGAACTCCACTGGTGCTACAGTTCCTCTCCTGCACACCATGGGACGACACAGGCACCGAGAGCAGACAAGCAAACAATCTCCACACCGCAATCCGACCCAGTTGAATCCCCACCACTAAAGGCAGCGGCTCGGATGGCCAGTAGGGGCACCCCTGGGGATGTTTCAATTCTGTGACCCCCCCCTGACCCCCCTGTCAACCCATCCACCCCCACCCCCCACACACGGCTTCCCACCCAGCTCAGCACGCCGCTCCTCCTCTCCCCACCCTCCATCCTCCACAGTACACGACACATTACATAACTCCCAGCCCTCTGCCAGGCTCACATGTAGACACGATGTGCCGTACCTTGGCAGCACCCCTCACACACACACACACCACACACCCTCCCTCACAACACCCACCAGGCTGTTTGAAGCGGTACGGTACACAGCAGGTATTCGGTCTAGCCGGCAGGATAAACCAGCTCTGATCCTTCGGGAGACTTTACACTCTGATTCAGATGACTTCACGCACATCACGACTGTTACGCAACACGCTGCTTGGTGCAGGATGACGTGCAACAACAACAAAAAGACACCAAAAAAAGACTGTGGAAGAAACACCAGAGAGGGAAAAAGCTACAGTCAGGAAGATGTAGGCTCTGTTTTCCCCCCTCAGAGGGTGTAGGGTCAGGAGACCTCCCCCCAAGCCAGACCTGGTTAGGTGTGGCTGAGACCTATCCTGTGTCCCCAGAGAGCCGGGGAAACCACAAGCTGTTAGTCAGAGGGAAGGTATTTGACTGACGACCCCTTTAACCCTCCGGACCCTGGAAGGAACCAGGGGGTGTCAGAGTGGCCCGTTAGCCCACCTCTCAGAGGACTTTGACAGGTGACGTGGAGCCAGGTGGGCGGGGGCGTGGGGGGCGTAGGGGGCGAAACAAACAGATGAAAGCAATTACGTTCATCATCATCAAGCTAATGAGTGGCGGCAGAGGGGCCCAATGGAGAGGTCCCCCCGGTTTGGGGATCCAGGAAATTGAAGAGTAATGGCTCCCATTATTCCAAAGCCATGTGGTTTGCTAAAGAGCAAAACAATACCACTCAGAGGTCATTAGGCACCGTGGTGCCGCACGTCTGTCTGACTGGTACGACACACACGTCTCATAGGGGAAAAAGAACATGCGCGTCCCTGGAACGGTAAATAAACCAGGCAAACGACTAGCCACCTGCGCGGCAGCGATACCGGGATGTGATGCTAGGTGAAGCCGACACGGCCACGGCCCAGAACTAGAGGGACGCCCAACTGAAACGACTCCCGCTGACACCACAGAAATGGCAGGGAAATCCGATCGAGGGAGCCGGATTGATCGGACAGATTTTCAAAGAGGAGGGAGGGGCTTTCCTGTGTTCAGTGGCCAGGGAAGGCAGCAGGGTTGGGACCGGACTAATCCTCTCATCTCTGTACAGCCAGGGCCCTGGGTGTGGGGGGGGGGAGTCAAGGCCCACCTCTTCCCACCACGGAGGCAGAGCCTGGGCAGGAAATGGGTAATCTCCCCCCCCCATCCCCTGGAGGGGAAGTCATAAACGGGAGATCAAAGCCCAGCACTGCACTATGTCTGGCTATAGGAGCAGATGTATGTG
>CM042858.1:6403328-6425828 GCA_023658055.1 Thaleichthys pacificus
GAGAGAGAGAAGGAGAGCAAGTGAGAGAGGGAAAGAGAGAGAGAGAGAGAGAAGGAAAACGAGAAAGAGAGAAAGAGAGAGAGAGCCTGTGGGAGCATGTGTCCTCCACTAAACCTCAGCCTGCCAAGAGAAAGGAGGGGGGGGGGATATATGGAAAGTAAGGAATAAACAGATAAAGAGAGGAAGAAGGGGGTGTAAGGTGGGGCTGCTGGTGGTGGTGGTGGTTGGGGGGGGGGGGCATCACCCATCCCTATCCATCTAGACCCCCCCACCGCCACCCTCCCTCCCTCCTCTCACATCTCAGACAGAGAGGCATTGTCCACCTCCAGTGCAGTCCTGCCACACTGCCTAACCTCACGGCTTACTGGAACAATGGGGCTCCTGCAGGTTTCCAGAACCCAGGCCAGGAAGCAAACATCTCCCACTGACACCACACACACACACACACTTCCATGAAAGGTTATGTTGCCAACCTTGGCTCTGGAGCTTGTAGGCACTGGAGGTTTGTGTGTGTGTGTGTGTGTCGGGAGGTGTGTGTGTGTGTGTGTGCGAGGTCTCCTCAGGATCGTACACAAACACGGGGAAGATTTCACAGAGACAACGTGAAATCTTAATCAATCAGCGGTGTTCAGCGCATCGGCAAGCGGAGCCATGCATGAAATGAGAACTCCTGCATGAGTTCTGCTGGCAGGAGGGCAGGACAGAGGTGCTCTCTCTCTCCATCTCTGTCTAATGTCATCTGTTATCAATAAAGACCCCTGACTTGGACAGAGACAGACAGAGAATAGATAGAGAGAGAGGGAGGAAAGAGCACTAGAGATAGAGAGAGAGTGAAGGAGAGAGAGAGAGAGAGAGATGGAGAGAGAGAGGAAAGAGCACCAGAGATAAAGAGAGAGAGAGATGGAGAGAGAGAGAGAGAGAGAGAGAGAGATGGAGAGAGAGAAAAGAGCACTAGAGATGAAGAGAGAGAGGGCGAGAGAGAGAGAGAGATGGAGCAAGAGGAAAGAGCACTAGAGATAAAGAGAGAGAGAGATGGAGAGATGGAGAGAGAGCGAGAGAGCGAGAGAGAGCGAGCGTCAGCAAACCCTGGCCCCAGGATGTCCTCCTAAAAGAACCATCTCAGGAATTCTCCGTCCCTGGAACCTAGAGGAGCTGCTCTTCCTCTTGAGAAGCGGAGCAGAAGAAGAAAAAAAAAACAACAGGCGTTCCAGCCCCACCAAACCACGCTCCGCGTGAGGGCCCCACGCACAAATCACTTCCAGCTAATATGAAGATGGGGAACATTACTGTTTGTTCACATGTCAATCGTTAGCCTCCCGGCGAGGGACCCCCTGCCGTGCGACGTCTGTGACGCTGGAGGGATGGATCCAAACACCGGGCCTGATGAGGACGGAGGACGTTCTGCTCACAGCAGGGGGCCGCCCCCCCCCCCCCCCTCTCTAGTGTGGGCCACTAGGGTGAACCGCATCCTCGTACACACGTCCTCCGCGCGTCACCGCACGTCACCTTGAGCCTGCCAACACTGACCGCGCTGGCTCAGCCGGCACATTCCATTACAGACTGCTGTGTGTGTGTGTGTGTTCGAGCTTTGTAGGGACATGGGGTGAGGGTAGGGGGTGCATATTCTCTTTCTCTAGTAACAGCAGAGGGTGGGGGTGGTTTTGACACTCCCTAGGGGATATACAAGTGTGTGTGTGAGTGTTCTGATTTCGGATTCATGCCAGTGTGCCAAGCAGTTCAGTGCCAGTGCAGAGTGTGTTTGTGGGGCAGATGTTCTGCTGACTGGCACAGACAGCCACCGTTCCTGCTCGGGGCCCAGTGCTCCGACAGAGCTCACACCAGGTGGAGGAGAACCATCACCAGAACACCACCACTGGTGACAGGGGAGCGGCTAGGCAGGAGAAGCGTCAACAGCACTGACATCTTCTACAGATGTGTCTTAACCCCTGACCCCCCCCCCCCCCGAACTCCCTAAAACCTCCAACCCCTCTGCCTCCTAACCCGGCAGAGCCCTGTTCCATCCCGCACGTGGCCTGAGACCAGCGTGCTGGGAGAGGGCTTCAGTTGCAACTCAGAAGATGGTCCCCGCTGTTCTGGCAGGAACACGGGCTTTTGTTCTCTGTTGCATTCAGAGTCTGTAATTGACCACCATCTGCGGCTCTTATATCTCTTCTCCTCCCTTCCTCCCTCCCTCTCTCCCTCTCTGTCATCTCTCCCTCTCTCCCTTTCTCCCTCTCTCCCTCTATCCCTCTCTCCCTCTCTTTCTAAACGGCTGTGTGGAATAATTCATGTCCACCGGAGTGTTTACATCTGTCGCTAATCACTTACACTTTCCTCTCTGATTATGTAACTTTCCAACAACAGCCAATTACCTCCGCCTGCCTGCCTGCCTGCTCCCCCTGTCACACCAGCAGAAAGACGGAGCGCTCCATTTACTGGGATGGGCTCGCTGCCACGGTCCATCACCCTGGGCTGGAAACACACTGTGATACAGTAGGAGGGCTTACTACAGACTCCAGCATGTCCCATGGTGACGTATACCTTACAGTATACACCACCAATGAGGAGTGGTTTAGGGGAGAGAGAGAGATAAAGGGAGAGAGAGAGAGAGAGAGAGATAGAGAGAGAGAGAGCGAGAGACAGGGACATTAGCTTTGTCTGCCAGTGAGTACTGATACTGCTGTGCAGCCAGACGCTGTCTAATGACACTGAACACTTCCTGTTTACTCTCCCTGCCAGTCTGACTGACTGAGTCAGCGTGACTGGACGCCGCGCCACAGGTCCTGATCACATCTCCCTGTTTTGACCTCACGAAGCCGTGAGCAAACAAGACCTGGCATCTCCCTCTCTACTGTCCAAATCTCCAAAGCCAGCCCCCCCCCCCCCCAAAGAAAACAGGGGCTTTTATTGTCTCGCAAGATCTGATATCTCCCTCTTCCCGACAAAAGCGCAGTTATTCATGGCACTGTACTGTACATGCACACCCAGGGACTGTCCTGACTGTTTGTCAAAGACGCTCAATCGGGGGGGGGAAGACTGAGCATGAGGAGGAGGAGGAAGACCGTTAATTGCACTCCATCAATAAAGAGACACCATATGCTCGCACGGTGGCTCCGTGAAGGATGAGCCTCATTAAAAACATATTCCGGTGCCTTCTGTAACCAGCCCGGTTCAAATGGAGGCTAAAATAATTGGTGGAAGCTAAATGACAGAACTCGGCGGAAATGGGAGGCGGCCGATGCACTTTCTTTGTTCGGTGTTAACACATTATTTCCCTGTTGTTGATTCTTGATCTACTGATGCCTGCACACACACACACATAAAGCAAGCGTACATACACACACCAAACCGCCCCCCCACCCCCTCCACACACACACACAATGTCTCCACACACACACACACAAACACGCACACACACAAACGTTGTCGCCAAAACACAGGGCATGTGGCAAGCTGGAGTAATTGATATCATTTACATGGTACATATTTGTCCCCCATTAGTGTGTGTTTGCTCCAGGAGCCCAGACACACACCCTGGAGTCCCATCTGTCAGTGGTGACAGCCTCCGCTATGTATGCATGGCCTCCGGGCTGGGGGGCAGGGGGGCTGGGGGGCAGGGGAGTGGTTGAATTGGACATGACAGATTACACCACTAGGTGATTGGAGTCTGACCATGATAGATGAGCAAACCTATTAGACAAATGAATTCACGCCAATACATGAACGGACACGCACGCACACACGCGCGGAAGGTCGCAAACAAAGAGCTCACACGGTGCACACACCGGGATCCACAGGCAAACGACAGGCAGCAAACATCTTGTTGTCGTTGAAGCCGTTCCAGCAGACGGCAGAGGATAGGCTGTGCGTGTGTGTGCGTGTGTGTGTGTGTGTGTGTGGGTCCCACAGACACACATCAGAACACTCAGGAGAGCACAACCACTTTAGACAATAAAACCTTTCAAATGTGGCCGGGCTGTTTACTTACGAGACGTGTTTTATGCTCAGTCTGACTGAGAGGCACTTGTAATAGTGGGGGGGGGGGGGGTTATTGGGCGGGGTAAGGTGGGGGGGTGTCTTGCTACTTTTACAACCCCCCCTTGTACAGACCCTGCATAGAGGCAATGCTCAGTAATGCTGTGTGGAGCACTCCGGGTTTGGATCTTGCGCTGGTTCTGGGGATGAGCTCTGCCAGGAACAAAGAGCTTTGTCTCCACTTCCCCACCTACCCACCCGCCACCGCCACCGCCACCACCAGCCCTCTTTCAACGCCTCGACTCTGGCTCCCATTATCTCTGGGAAGCCGCTCAGATGTATCAGGTTACCGCTTCTTGAAGCAGGATAACAGACCTGGATGGGGGAGTGGGGGGGGGGGGGGCGGTGACATGCGCTCGCCCTGACATACAAACGAATAAAACCGGAACCCCCCGGGGAGGCACTGAGGGAGGTAGAGGAGAGGAGGGGAGGAAATGTGTGTGAGTGTGTTGGGTGTGGTGGAGGTGGGGGTGGAGGTCAAAAGGTTGAGGTGGTGTCCCTTGCCGGGGGGGGGGGGGGAGATGTTTGTGGAGGTTTCGCGAGGCCGTTGACCACATGGACGGCAGGCTAGCTGGACTGGGTGGGGGGGCAGCCTGGCTCCGGGGTGGGCAGGTCGGCCTGGGCAGAGCCCTGGGATGTGCAGGAGGAGGCAGTGTGTGTGTGTGTGTGTTTGGGGAGGAGGGGTGGCGGGGTATGAAAGACAGCACCACTCTCCCTCAGATAAAAACTGGAAGAGAGAGGAGGAGGGAGAGAGAGTCATAAAAGGGAAGCGGGTGATGGTGTAGGGGGGGGGAAGGGGGGAGGGTGGCGTGGGAGGTGGAGGGAGGGAGGTGGTTGTCAGGAGATAAAAGCATAGCTGGCACGATGCTGCCACACTCGCATGCGTCTCCTCGGTACGAAAGTGCTGGGCTGTTATGCCAAAAGTGTTGCGTAACTGTGTGTCCCCCCCCCCCTCCCTCCCTCCTCCCCTCAGATGACAAACAGTCTGGACCGGCGTGGTCGCTGAGGTCACACAAGGCCCGTCTCCCACATGCATAATGCATGGGAAGAAAGAATGCGGAGGAGCGGCCAGCACAGGCGCTCCGAGCTCTTCTACAAAGCTGCTCCGGGACACCGTGTCCTTGGCAAGCGTGGCCGTGCGATCCCAAAACCCAGCCGATCTAAGAAACATCTTTGCGCCGTTAACTGACCCGTCAACAGCAAGGGCCAGATATTGATCAGGTCACGCCCTTGGTGTTGTAAAAAGAGAACAAAGAAAATCGTTTTTTAGAGACGGGGTGAAAATGACCCCTGCCGTGTAGCCGTTTTTATGGAGGATTAGCGTCATGACCTTGGAGGTCAAAGGTTATCTCCTGGAATCTGAGAGGCAGGCCGGTCGGGGAGTTAATGACTGGCGTGTGTTTCCCTGTGGAGACGAGTCTCAGTCAGGTCAAAGGGTCAGAAGAGCGCTGCAGGACTCTGGGCATTTCTTTCGGGTGTGTGTGTGGGTGTGTGTGTGTGTGTGTGTGAGTGGACATCACAGGTTTCCGATCTTCATGCAGATTGTGGAAGGATTCTTCTCCTACGGCTGGGTAAATGTCTTGAATTCCACATCAAACGTTTTCATTTCAACCCCCCAAAAAGAAGGACAAGGAAAAACAAATCCCCTCGTAATCTTTCCACAACAAACCAAATCCAATGTTTCCTCTTGGTGACTTCTTGAGGACACTGCAAACATCAACTTTCTCATCGCAGAGGAGGACGTAGGAACAGTAATGAACAATGAAGCACAACGTTCTTGACACAATATGCCCATTTAAGGCCTTTTAGTATTCTGGGTTCTGGTTAAATAAATCACAGGGTCTCCAGAGAAGAAAGCAAAACAGTTTGGCTTCTCCAGAGCAGCTTGGCGAGTTAAGAAAACAGGAGAGGTCCAACAGAAAAGCTGACCCCCAGGATACGCACTCAAACGGGGAGAGACTTCATACTTCATATCATTTTACCACGGGGACCTTAGACCTTCCCCTCCGACACACTGAAGGATGAAGGATATGGACCCTAACACCAGTAGTATGGTGGGATTCACATCTACAAAACACTAGCGAAACACTAAACTCGGAAGACTTCATCCAAGCGTCGCTCTCTTTGCTGGGTCTGAGTTTGCTCTACTGCTGCAGTCTGTCACAGACTTCCTGCGGAGGACTTCCACCTGCGCCTTCGGCCCCAGCCCAACGCTGAAAGCAGCCGTATGGGGTGATGTCACCCCGGGAGGGGCTCCCCTCCAAGGTTCTATTTCCACTCCGTCGGGCAATTTCTCCGTCTCCGTGGTGATGACTCACTGTCTTCGCTTCTGCTCCTCTCCCCTCCTCGCTTTCTCTCCGGGTCTCTCTGGCTTTCTGGGAGGGTGTCTCTCTTTTCTCGGCCTCTCTCTCCTTATCTCTCCTTTTCCCTGGTAACATCCAATCTATTTCCGTGAACTCAAAAGGAGGGACATAACATGCCATCCTCTTCATTTACTTCTTCTGCTCCCCCCCCCTCCCCCCGCCTCCCCCCCCCCCCCCCCCCCTCCCTTCCAATTCCCCTCCTAAATCTAAACCAGAGATGAACAGGCAATGAATCCAGTCCTATTCTGAGACGTGGCAAAGGCTGACTGGGGAAAGAGAAAGGAAGAAAAAAAAAAAAACTCAACTAGTTCCAGGCACTCTCAGAGTGAGCGCAGGCTGGCCGGGTCGTCCTCTAGGCTGTCATTAGTGCCAACGTGAGTGGGCACAGCTTGGCCGTGCCCTGGCGTGTTGCCGTACGAAGAGGTCCTCATCTCCGCGCCCACGCCCGCTTCCCACCCACACGCACACACGCACACACACACACACACACACACAGACACACACACACACTCCAGAGCTCCTCTCCACTGTTCTCTCTGGGTGCTAACAAGCCCAACCGCTCAGTGCTCTGCAGCTGTGCAGCAGTATAAACCCAATTAACCCGTTAGCACTGCCTGAGCTGATAAAGGTGCCAGAGGAAAAGCCCTCAGAGCTCTGGAACAGGTGCCTGGAGAGCAGCGCCTGTTTTAATTGACCCTCTGATGGAAGTTCATCTCCAGACTAATCCGCTCTGTAAACATATAGGATATGTACGGAACTAGGGGGGCTCTAAAGTTGGGAAGTGACAAAAGTTGAGCGTTGTAAAGTCTGAGAAGGGGGGGGGGGGGGGGGGGGGGGGGCTGGAGGCCTTGCTGATGATGTCACCAGGACACGAGCCTCTGACACATCTCAGACTGCATAGCGAGTCAGGGACCCGGAACATTCCTTGGCCGCTACGACGCAAGACAAGTCCTGAGTCACATGACGAGGTCTTCACTGGTGCACAAGGAGCCAGTAAAGCCTGCTCTTTCTAAACTGGCTTCTCTGAAACCAGGGCAACCATCGGCAAGCAAACTATCATTCTTAACTGGCCAGCCGGTGGCGGGCTGGTGCCTGTGAGGGTTTATTCCCTGGTCGTGAGGAGAAGACAAAGTGTTAGCAGTCATGAACACACTGACTAAACACCCGGAGCTTCAGATGAACGAGAAGGCAGGAACAGTTCAGTTACACACAGGAAACAGACGTGGTGACAAACGGAACGCATGCATCGTCAACACCGCTTCCTAGTTTCTCCAGAAAGTACCGGAACGCGTTGAAGGTGACACAACAGGTCTTCTAAAGAACCTCTGAAAAAGACGAGACACACTCTCGCTGTTCTAGGCTTGAGTTTGTTTTCCTCCCCTGAGTTGCCCCACTTTCAGACTCTCCCCAGTCAAGTTTGAAAGACTTGAGCGACCCCTAAGCAACTCCACACCCATTGTCGTGTCTCTACCCGGAAACGGGAACGTTGTTCTGTGCGTCAGCCAGCCACAAACAAAGCGTTTGACTCGGTAAGCGAGTGGGCGTGCAGGGAAGCGGGAGCGGGAGGTAGCAGCGACGCAGGGAACGCTTGCTGCGAGCCCACCTCTGGCTACGACACAGATATACCACCGTCGAGAGGAACGACACCGTACGAACACAAACACGAAACGGGTAACGGAGTCGATAGCTGCTCCCGTCGCTACCCTCGGCACTGACCCAGATTCCGAGAGCCGAGTCTGGCAGTGGGGAGGGTGGGATCTGGTCGCGGGGACAGGCCACGGGAGAGACATCAGGATCGCGTCTGCTGAAGACAGGGGTCAAGCTCTGCTTGACCTGATGGAATCTCATCAAGGGTTCTTGGAAGAACTCCCAAATACAGAGACAGCTTATCAGCTTGCTCGGCGAATACGATCTTTTTGAAGAGGCGTGGAACAGTGAGCTTACTTTTAAAGACCCACCGCAAAGCCTACAGAGCTACCCCGACACTTTTGGTCTGGAACATTCTCAGGGGGAGTTTCTATAGGGTCTTTTTTCCCACCAGGGATGATGAGGGGGGAAAGCCCCTGAAAACGACTTGAACTCTCCCAGACAGTTCCACCGACAGGCGTCAAAGAAGCCCACCTCAACAAACCCAACCCACAACCACACACAGACACCACAAAGCGAGAGATCACACGGCTGTCGTTCTACTGGAACACAGGGGGGAGGCCCGGGCCGCGGTAGGCCCACAATTGGACGGGTTCTGTGAGGGTCCCATCTGAAAGCGCGCTGCGTCGCGGTGTCGTGCCGTGCCGAGGTCGGCCTGCTCTCCTCACCTGCACCTGGCCCTTGCCCATGATCTTGTCCACGATCTCGTTGTCGTCCTTGTTGAGCTTGGTCTTGTCGTAGCACTGCTCGTAGCACAGGATGCGCAGGCACTGCGAGCCCTCCAGCTCGATCTCAAACTCCTGACGGACGCAGGGGGCAGGAGAGGGAGGGGTTTCAAACAGAGCAGGGGAAGCCTCGCTCGATAATGTCCTATTATGTCTCCTATAATTAACGTGTTGTTATTGTTACATTGTCCAGTATGGGGGGGGGAAGAGAGAGAGAGAGGGAGAGAGAGGGAGAGAGAGAGAGAGAGAGAGAGAGGGGGGGAGAGAGAGAGAGGGAAATAGAGAGAGAGGGGGAGAGAGAGAGAGAGAGAGAGAGAGAGAGAGAGAGAGAGAGAGAGAGAGAGAGAGAGAGGAAAGAGCACTAGAGATAAAGAGAGAGAGAGAGAGAGAGAGAGAGAGAGGGGGGGGGGGGGGGGGGTTGGTGTCTCACCTCGTTCCACTGGGGCTCGGTGGTGTCCCTGAAGACGCGGGTTTTGGCCTTGCTGACAAAGTATCCATAGGAGTCCACCTCCAGCGTGCAGTATAGATCTGATACGAGGAACACGGAGGAGGAAAACAACACAGTTGAGCGGTGATCGATGGAAAAGGCCGTATGAAATGAGGTTAGGTTAAACCCTTTGTGACAGTGCGACGCACACACACACGAACACACACACACACACGTCAGCACGACTCCCCGGTCAAATCATGGAAACAGGGTGGACCTCGGTTACGTTAATGTGGCAATTTACATACTGATGGAATGCAGCTCCCTGCAGACCATGTTACCCCTCCCCCCCTGCCTCCCCTTCATCTGACAGCTTGATGGATGACTCCCTCCCCTGACCTCCCGGCCCCCCAGGGACCCCCAGCACCCCCACCCCCTGCACACCGGCCACGCCTGCCGACCGGGAGCTTGTTTACACTGCAGAGGAACAGACACCATGACTGGGCTGCACCTAAACAAACGCCTGACCTGCGCCTGTCTGGGGGTCAGGCCGGGGTCGTGACACCCGGAGGTGAAGATGAGTGTGCGGGGGGGGGGGGGGGGGTGGGTTACTGTATGTGCGTCTGGGGGGGGGAGTTCTCAAAACAAAGTCACGCCTGATTAACGCCTCTCCACGTCCTCCGAGCCGGGAGACGCGGAGGCTCCGTCACTGGACGACCGCCTCGCTAGCCTGGCAGCCCAGGAGTCCGTGCCAAACGCGCCCCTGGCCTATGTCCTCCCCGGGGTCAGCATGGGAGCTCTACAACTGTACACTGTTCTGTACAAAGCCCCTTGGAGAAGCTAAGCAGAGTAATAGGGGTTGTACATCACTCTTTTATGGCTACAGAGGTAGCTACTGGAGCCAGATTTCTTTGGAGCGGCCCTCTACTGCGTGTGATTTACACCCCCGCGCCTACAGTAGGAACAGGGAGAGCTTCTGGAGCTGTGAACCTGACACCACGGTGAGACCCAGTTCCTACAGAACTCCGGGGGCCGGCGCTAGATTTATCTGGAAGCTTATTTCCTCTCCATCTGAACTGGGTTTGTGTGCCTGGACCTAAAATCAAAACAGGGCCGGGGGTGGGGTGGGGGCAGGGGAGGGCGTGGTTAGCCTTCTTATTTAGCCTGTCCTAGAAGCCGAGCCAGGAACTCGCCTTAGAACTGGGCCATGGAGGGAAGAACATGGCTACTGGAGGTGATTGGTTGAATGGACCCTGAGGGCTTTCGTTTCATTGGCCGGCCTCTTTCTTGCACTCGTATAAGGGGGTCAGGCCAGGCGGTCAGTGTGGGGTCTCCTACACCCCCCATGCAGGGGTTAATGGGTGTCGTCCGGTCTGTGCACAGATGACCTGGATGTGTGTGCGTGTGTGCGTGTGACCTGTTTTTCCCAGCTCCAGGGGCTAATCTGGGCTTGCGGCAGTGTGTTTAACGCGAAGTGAAAAAAGCGGGCAGCTATGTCACCCTGACAACTCCACTCCTCAGTGCTTCTGGGAGAGAGAGAGCAGCAGCATGGGCCAACCGACAGGCGACTCTGTCTCACTGTCTGTCTCTCTCTCTCTGTCTGTGTCTGTCTGTCTGCCTACCTGTCTGTCTGTCTGACTGTCTACCCGCCTGCCTGCAATTGAACAACCAAGCTTGTCCTTCCGGAACAAAGCTCCTCATTGTGACAACATGAGTCGGGAGGCTTTTATCTGCCCCATATTACTGGGAGGATCCTGGAGGAAGTGGATTTCTGAGGGGGAAATTCATCACGAAATTGGCTAATCAAATTCTTTTTTTTGTTGTTGTTTTTTTTGTTTGGGGGGGGGGCGGTTTCAGATCCGGAGTGATAACGCTAATATGAAGCAGACGGGGGGAATAAAGAAAGAAGTAAAGGAGGCTCCACGAGCAGGGTCTGCACTGCAGCACTGCAGCGCTGGCTGGATGTGATTATATCTGGAGCGAACAGAAGAACCATGAGAGCTGCAGTGCCACCCGCCCACGGTCTGAATCAACACAACATATCACAGCGCTCTGAAGAAGACCATATTAAACATTCGATTCTAGGTCATGTTTATCCTAATTTCAGCTCCTAGTTTTGTGTGTGTGTGTGTGTGTTTTTTTTGGGGTGTGGGGGGTTGATGGATGGGGGGGCGGGGGGGGTTTTGAAGCTTCTTTTCTGGTGACCCAGTTAAGACGTTGCCCTGAGCTGAAAGCCAAAGCTGCATCCTATTGGAGGAAGCTTTGTGTGTTCAGGAGAACACGGTTTTAATAAGACATGTTTGCACATACTGTGCTATTACAGAGCTAGCTAATCAGCCGATTTGAACCCCCCCTACCCCCCCACCCACCCACCCGCCCACCCGCCCACCTCCACACACACACACATTTGAAATCTCTGCCTCCTATTAAAAATGAGTTAGCAGTGTGCAGTGTTTAACAGCAACGGGGAAAAGACAGATAATCCACTTTCCCACAGCTATGCATTTATTATTACATTATACAAACACACACACACACACTTCCACGGTAAGTCGGAGATCACACACTTGTGTAAAAAAAAGGCAGATGGGTGACAGATGTCTCGATCAAACATGCCCTCCAGGAGAAATCAGAGCTATGAAAAATTTAAAACTGATGCTACGCAGAGACAGGGAACCGAAAACAATCAAATGAAGCCAAGGATCCACACACACACACACGCACGCACACACACACACACACACACACACACACACACACACACACACGCACGCACACTCAAATGTAAGCTCTCATATGCAGTCTCGCAAGGAACGGAATCATTCTCTACACAATCACACAGGTGATACACACACACACACACACATCGTCGTGATCGGAGTGGTACGATCAGGACCCAGTTCACCCACAGCACTTATCGCCCGCCCCTGTTAGGAGACCATCTGAACCACTTTCCATCTCCTCTGCAATTCCGCTCGCTGGGCTCGGACTCGGGGATAAAGAAAGAAAAAGGCTTTCAAAGGAACGGACTTTCAATCCATTACGCGCCAAAATCAATCTGTGCAGCTTTCATACACGGTAGGCTGTCATGGTTACTCGGGCTGGGGGTGAAGACGACCCCCTCCCCCCTCCCCTCCTTTCCCATTTCGGTGGTGTTTGAAGGGGTGCGTGCTGTGCAGACGTTGCGGAGCAGTGGGCCGTCTGGTGTGGTGACATGTCTGCACCACTCTCCTCTACTCTGACGTAGCACCTGCTAATAATACAGCCACTCAGGGCTGCTGGCCATACACACTCACGCACATGTGTAAGACAGTGTGTGTGTGTGTGTGTGTGTGTGTGTGGTACTGGAGGAGCCCATGTGACCCACCTGTGGCTGAGGACTAAATGTGTGCAGCGCTCCATATGAGTTTGTCTGTCCATTCAGGGCCCTAGCCCTGCTGTGTGGGATTGTCCTCTCATCCAATCCTTTCCTCATCCTCTCCCCTCTTCCTATCCCCCCCCCCCCCCCCCCCCCCGTGTGGTCTGTGTATCTGTGTTCCTGATGGTCCCTCACATGAAAGCGACCGCAGGAATGTGACTGTGGCTCAGAGATGCTCCCCTGGGACTGGCCTGTGGCGAAGCCCTCTCTCCCTCTCTCCTTCTCCCTCTCTCTCTTTCTCTCTCTCCTTCTCCTTCTCCCTCTCTCTCTTTCTCTCTCTCTCTTTCTCTCCCTCTCTCTCTCCTTCTCTGGGTCAATACAGTATCATCTGTCTAAAGAGCTCTGTGCGGGGGGCCTGAGGCCTTGTAAATGGCTTTCCCGGGGTGTCTGCTGGGACAGAGGAAAAACCTCAACCCCCCCCCCCCCCCCCCCCTCGCTGGTGGACAGCCTGCCACCACCGGCCATCACAAGATGCACTTTCAAGATTGACTTGAGGCAGACTGCCGAGAATCCATGTGTACCCACAAAAAAACACACACACACACATGTTCCGAATGATGCTGTAGCAGTGAGGTTGTAACACTTGAACACAAACACACGCACCCGTGCACACACACGCAGGTTGTGAGCGCTGGCTGCAGCAGAAACAGATGCAGTAGAACGGAGACGTGGACTTACTGGCTGAGTCGTTGAAGCCGGTGGCAGAGTGGACGATCACATGCAGGAACCCGTACAGGCCTGGAGTCTCCTCCTCTGGAACACAACACAGCACCGTCAGGCCACTGCACCCTGGGCGGAGGGCGGTGTGTGTAGTGTGTGTAGTGTGTGTCTGGTCGCCAGACTAAGTGAGGCCTCATGTGGGTGCAGGAAGTGGAGCGAAGATGAAGACTATCAGGTGGTTCTAGATATCACAGAGCGGAGGATTTAACACACACACACACATACACTGGAACACACTTCACTAGTTACCTCATTCATCTCTTACAGAATGAGCTCACCTTCCAGGAATCCCATAGAAGGACTTCAGCCCTCCCTCCCTCCCCCTCCCCCTCCCTGTCCTTCCCCCTCTCCTCCCCAGATTAGAGACTAGGCAGGAGGGGTGACCGGCCTGTGGAGGTCTCTCTGAGGTACACACAGACACAGGCTGTGTCCCTCCATTAGAATGTGAGTGTTTCTGCATTATCTTTCTGTGTGTGCGTGTGTGTGCGTGTGCGTGTGTGAGAGTTTATCTGGGACTGCAGGTGAGAGGACCCCCTCATACTGCCTGAGTCTGCTTGACACCCTGGCACGATTAGCACCTACACACACAGTCCACTCCTGGGTGGGCCCTGACTCTCTCTCACACACACACACACACACACATGCAGATGTGCACACATTTGCACGTGCACACACATGCATGCCCAAACACACACACACACACATGTCTCTGCTCTCAGGTTTGCCTGGCCCCTTGCAGGATTAAGATGTAGGCCCGCAAGGCCTGGGTGTTTCCTGGTAAATAAACTGAGCTGGGGGAGGCTGAAACTGGAGCAGGTCTGTTTGGAGATCCCTGCAAGCCCCACTGGGTCAACAGCTGGCCAGCTACTGAGATGAGAGGCCAGCCAGGAGGCCTGGAGCAACAATGTGTGTGTGTGTGTGGGGGGGGGGGGTGTATGGACAGAAGTCTGCACATGCCACCAGGAGAGAGGAAACAGGGGGGGGTGACAGGAACAGGTCTAGACAATCCCCCCCCCCCACCCACACACACACACCAAAAAAAGGATGCTTCATTGTCTGCATTCAAAACATGAACGCATGCTAATCTCCGTCTGTGTAATTAAGTGCATCCAATAAGCTCTCCAGAAGACAGGGGCCGGGGAAGTAAGCTAAATGTGTAACCGTATATATGTGGGTGTGTGTGTGCGTGTTTGTGTATGTGTGTGAGTTTGTGCATGTGTGCATGTTATCCCTGCTCGGTCCCCGTCAGTCTAGTAATCGCCATGGGAACCCGGGAATCACATTCCACATCCAGCTGCTCTTTATTTTACCTTACCATGTCGTAGCATGGGGTGCTGTGTGTGTGTGTGTGCGTGTGTGTGTGTGCATGTATGCATGTGTGTATGTGTGTGTATAGGGGGAAACGATTGCACAGAGGACACGGTCCCAGCTTAGTTTTCCCATACTGAGCTGCTAAATGACTGGCAAGGAAAACTGTTTGACAGTAATGAAATTTCAGACCCCCTGTCTAGTGGAAAAAGCCTTGGTGTTTGATGTGTTTGTAAAGAGAGAGCCAGGGTCCGTCTCAAACTGTAAACAATCAGGGATTCGGCCGGGTGCTGTACTGCAGGCTGCCTGTAGGGGGAGCGACACGCCACCGGCTCACGCTGGTCTCTAATCATGAATTTACTAGGACGCAGGGAGACATTTCGATATGGACTATCAAATAGTGTAGGTGATTTACATATAGACTACCTTAGATTACCCATGAAACAGCATGCATCCCAACAGGGGCCTTTTGATAGATAACACAAGTTGTTATTAAACATTCAGCATCGTGAGTCCCCATGAGAAATGCGTATGCATGCAGTAAATCGAGTATAGTATTGATGTGTGGGTGTTGTATACAGAGTATTAAGTATTAATTGAGCAGAAGCTTTCATCCAAAGTGTTTTCTACCGTGGCTGTGTTTGTGCGAACGTGTCTCTAGGTACGAGTGTGTGTGTAGAGTGTTTGGTGGCGGTCTGCAGGTCTCTGCCCACGCTAGCCCGGGTCTGGCCCGGCATGGCACAGGTTAGCGCCAGATGAGAAACACATTGTAGCCTCGATTCTCTCTGGGCCCAGGTCCCTCTGTGGGCTGGGACAGGCTGGAGGTACATTGTGGGTTTTAACTCCAAACAGAAGGGAAGGGAACAGGGCTTGTGAGGGAATGAGAGGGAGAGAAAATGTGCATAAGTGTGGTTTGTGTCAGTGTGCACATTTGTGTGTGTGTGTGTGTGTGTTTGTGGGCAGCTGTGGGGGGTTGTGTATGTACACACATTCTGTGTGTGTGTTTTGTGGGTGTGTGTATGCATGTGTGAGTGATTGTGTGTGTGTGTGTGTGACTGTAACTAACCATCTTTGTTGCTGGTGACAGGGATGTTGTGGACTGTTCGGAGTTTGAAGCAGGAGCTGGTGAGAACCTGCAGCTCCACTGAGCTCAACACACAGGCCAGCAGATCTGAGGAACACACACACACACACGTCAGCGGGGTAACAGGTCTAGATATCAACACATCCAGTTGTGTGGGTCCCTAAGAGAGAGACTCATTGGTCAGCTGGTCCAATCTACAGTACAGCCACTTCCCATCATACCTTTCTTCTGTAGTTTCTGAATGCTCTCTCTCCACTCCGACCTCTCGTAGTCTGATGACAGGAGGAACAGGCAGCTCTGGACGGACACACACACACACACACACACAGACTCAGAAGTGGGCCAATGGGGGGAAAAGGGGAAATCCGACAGGAGCACGGCGTTTCCAAAGCCGACAGCTCCCTCCAGTGGTGGCGGTGTGCCACTGCAGGCGAGGTGGAGGGCGGCGTCCTACCTTGCCGTGTTTGTTGTGGATGCGGAAGGGGATGGTGGGGGAGTGGAGCAGCAGCCAGGACTCCTGCTCGTTCATCTTCTTCCTGAGGCGCTCCACCCCACGACTCTGGCCCTTCAGGGCCTTCTACACACACACACACACACACACACACACACACGGTCAGACATACATGCACGAGGAAGTAGACCAGAGGGACACGCAACAAATAAAGTCCTTACGATGATCATTAACTACAGGGGCTTTTGCCGTTGTTGTGTGTGTAGAAAAACGGAGGGGTTATTAGGAATTGTTTACGCCAGGACAATTAGCAGAGAACGCACTCCCACCCTTCCCAGGAAATACAGTCAGGGCGTGGCCTCAATCAGAACTATCAAGACCTCTTCCTCAAGGTCCCCCTGCCCTCACCTGACCCCGACTGTCTACTGCACACACACACACATACTGTAAAGATACACATGAATGCATTCTCACACACACGCATACACACATACTGTAAACATGCACACTCACGTACATAGATATATACACGTATATATGTACATAAACACACACACAGTAAGCATGCCCACACACGCGTGCGTGTACACGCACGCACTCTGAACCTGTCGTGTTTTAAGGTGAGCTATTCCTGGGGCTCTCCACAGACTCCATAACAAGGAGGGGAGGGGGGGGAGGGGGAGCTATTGTGCTGCAGAAGAAGAGCCTGGAAACGGGGAGGGAGGCCCAGTCACCATCCTCTCAGGACGGGTGTTTACACGGCCAGCACAATGAGATCCCTATCTCTCTCTCCCACTGGCTTGGTCTGACTGGAACGAGGGCGAATGCTTCCTCTGAGCGCGTTGCTGATTGTGTATATACTGTACATAAGAGGGCTCGTTGGAAACCTGGATGCGTTTCGCCAACGGGTTTTGGGTGGAGGATGTGTCTGCGTGTCTGTGTGTACGTGTGTGTGTGGGGGTGGGTGCTCTGTTCACTGGTCAAGGGGAAACTTCTACATGAATATTTCCAATAACAACATTGATGAAAGGAAGTAAGCGTCTATGTTCCTGGCAGGTCAGACCCTCTCAGACAATGAGACAAACATCTACCTGGCCTGAGCCCAGCCCTGACCCACCCCTGACCCTGGTCTGACCCCTGACCCTGGTCTGACCCCTGACCCTGGTCTGACTCCTGACCCTGGTCTGACCCCCTGACCCCCGGGCGCCTTGGTTACCTTCTCCTTCTGGATCTCGCTCTTGATGACGGAGATCTTGATCTTCATGTCCTCGATCTCGTGCTCGGGCAGCACCTGGATGTGGGGGCAGGAGTCGGAGTCGTCCAGGGTCTGGAAGGTCAGGTCAGCCAGGGGGATGTACCACTTACACTCATACTGCTGCTGCCTCCTGCAGGGGGGGGGGGGGGGGGGAGCATAGAGGCAGAGTTACGTTACTGCCTCATCGTGAGAGAGAGAGAGAGCGAGAGAGAGAGAGAGAGAGAGAGAGAGCAGAGACAGAGAGCAAAGAGGCAGAGCAATTGTGCGTCAGGGCTACCAGACAGTGAGACGTCCTCTATCCCAGCCCCCGTCTGCTCTGCACGCCTCTTCCCTGCCTGTCATGAGCCGAGCCAGCCCGCCGCCGCCGCAGACGTTGTGTTAGCGACCCGCTAACGAGGCGGGCGGCGGCGGCGTCCCTGGAGGGCGGCGTGCTGGGCTCGTTCTGACTCGATTCGGGACGTTCATTAGCGGGGCCCGGTTTCAACCCGAGTTGAAACTCCAGACCGGAGAGAGCGAGGCGTTGAGAATACTAAGTGGTCTGTTCTGTCTCCGCGCATCAACGAAGGCTGCCGCTCGCCGTGTGAGGTAATGTCTCTAGTGAAGCTGGAGATATTTGACAACAAAGAGCAAGGGGGAGGGGGGAGGGGGGGAAGATCCTTTGTTTTCGAAGACCCCCTCTTCCCTTTCACCGCCTACAGACACACTCCGTCTTCCTCCGTGTTTTTATTAAGGCCCCTCTTCCACCTTCCCCGAGGTGTGCTGTGTCCCTCCCTCTCTTAAGTGAGGCCTTTGTCTTGGATGGGTCTACGGGGAACACAGATCCCACTGGCTTTTGGAGCGCTGTGTATACATACACAGTCCTATCCCTGAGCAGGGATTTAGAGCTGATCTAGCATTCATAGCCCCATAACACACACACACACACACGATAAGGGGCTCAGACTGGCCCTGTTCAGAAATCAATTCAAACCCTATCCAATACCCTTCACCCTCAACACTCACCCTGCCCCCCCCAAAGCCCATTTCACAGTCTTTATCTCCCCTAATCAGTCTCCCCCAGGCAGACCAGACGGGAGAAGGTGGTGCAATCTGCAATTCTGGGGACATCACACGCATACCCACTCACACACACGGGAGTAATCCAGGATGATAGAGAACAGATAGACAAGGGATTGGCTGGATTGGACGCCTTAATTGAGATAACACTCCTGATTGGGTATTAACCGGACAGCTTGTTTTAATTGGCCTTGTCAGTGTCGCTGGCCTAATCCTGGGCTTTAGACGCCATCCCATAATAGAACCGTTTGGAGACTGGTATCTGTGGAAACCCTGTCCGTGGCTCTCTCTCTGTCGGTCATGTGGGCGGGCGGGGGGGAAGGGGACGGCTTAGTCTGTCACGGGCCGCCAGCAACCGTCAATCAAAATCAGAGGCAATCCGGCTAGCAACGGTAACCGTGCCGACAGGCGAGTGACATAGGGCCACGGGAGGCAATCTTGTAAATGAAACACTTCATCTAGTGCCACGCGAGAAACACACACACACACACTATCTCTGTCTCTCAATTTGCCTCAAGCCAAAACAACAGATTGACACTACCAATAAAATATAGAGCTCGCCGTATGCTAGAACATGAATCTAGACGCCAAACCACGCTGGTGTTAAATTCATCATTCCAGACGCTCTCGTCATGCTCATCTACTGCCCACGTCTGGACTACACCAAAGGCAGAATAAGAGATGACATTCTCGGCTTCAATTACCATCCCTTCCATTGCTGAGACATCAAAGCGTGCAATAGCTTTTGTGGCGCAAAATAAGAGAGAGAGAGAGAGAGGTTCTTTTGAGGGAGGCGCTGCCGGTGAGTCAGTGAGCTGACGGCACGCTGCGATGATGCAGTATGGGAAAACAGATAGGAGAATTCGTTCTGGCTGTTTCTCTCCCCTTCCCCCAACCCCCCCCCCCCCGCCACCACCACCCCCAGCCCTCCCGTCCAATCTGTCTCTGATTGACAGTGGTGCTGGAAAGGGGTGGGTACTGGGCGCTACCAATTGAGTGTGTGTGTGTGTGGTGGAGCGGGGGGAGTGGGGGCTGTTCCACCCGCCTTGTGTGTGTGTCCACCCGTGTGTGTGTGTGTGTGTGCCTACCCCGCGCTGGTCTTCTTCATCTTGGCACACAGCAGCAGGTCTGTGAAGAGGAAGAGGTGGCGCAGCTTGCGGGAGCCCTCGGACACCTCCACCAGGAAGCCGTCCTTCACCAGCTGACGAGCCTGCGGGGAACACACGCCGTGAGGTCACTTCCTGTGGGCAGGCCCAGCCGTGCTGGGCAGACCTGCTTATGAACACCATCTCTTCCTGGTTGGCTCGTGGGCTACTGGTCCCACACCCACACACACACAAACAAACGAGCGTGCACACACACACACACGTTTAGGAGACAGGAAGGATTAGTCAAGGCTTCAGAGAGGAGGAAGAAGCTAGTTCCCTAGAACTCTGCTCTCTGTGTATGACAGAGTGAGCTTATGTAACAGCTTTAATCGCCCCGCTAGCCACTTTCGCTTCCTCTCGATCTTTCCCACACGCTGGTACTCGAACTCGGGGGCCATCTGAATGGCAAGGGCGACCGCGAACCAGCTACGCCAACGTGAAGCTTTTCGCTGGCGCGGTGGGACCGCATTTACACCCGAGGAGCGACTTCAACCAATTCACAGGGACAGGTGGAGGAGAAACTCTGCAGGAGCGGCCATGAAAGCAGCACACAAAGAGGCCTGCTCAGAGGAGAGAAACAGCTGACAGGCAGAAACACAACCCAGGCTGAACAACACAATACAGACAGTGTTCGGGAGAGGGCGACATCAAACAGCCCCGCACTGCACGCTGGGAGGCGGAGAGAGTCGGTAGAGATCAAAAGAGAGGAGAGAGAGAGAGAGAGAGAGGAGAAAGAGGGGAGAGAGAGAGAGAGAGAGAGAGAGGGGGGAGAGAGAGAGAGGAGAGAGAGAGAGAGAGAGAGAGAGAGAGAGAGAGAGAGAGAGAGAGAGAGAGAGAGAGAGGGGAAGGAAGCGGCTGGTGATGGAGGGATTGAGGATGTGGGCGTCGGAAGAGGGGAGCCGCTGGAGCTTTGCTTTGACCCCCGCTCGACTTCCCAGACTGGCTTACACACCTCCCTCGAGGCTGAAGCCACAACGAGCGTACTGTGCACTCCAAACAGTCGGCCTGTAGTGACTGGAGGGGTCGATTCCGAGTAAACAGAACACACACCCTTACGCTCGCACACAGTCACACACACACACACTCACCTCCTCCCTTGGGCGTGGTGACGGGCGGTCCTGCGGGGGTCTATCTCCTCGTTGATGGACGACAGGAAGTTCTGAGAGATGCGCAGCGCGGTCCTGCAGCAGAGGGAAGTCTGGGTGGTCCTTAGGGGTGTGTTTCAGCAAGTCCTACAACACACACACACACCACCGAGTCATTACACACACTGGGGGGCAACCACAAGCCACACTTTATGAGAAGCCCCTGTCGCAAACTCTTTCAGCACTGTTCCGGCCGATGCAATCTTTCCGCGTTACAAAAGACGCTGCGTTTGTAGGACGGCCCTCCAGGAACATTCTAGAAGGTCAACCGTGACGGTGTCAATAATGGACCAAAAAGGCTCGGGGATTAACAGCGGAAAGTCAAGAAACGTGGTTGGACTTTTGCGGGCGCAAACCGGATCCCGCTGTGTTCTGATGACCTCTGCAGTTGTGGTGGTGAGTGTAGCTGTGCTGGCCTGGCCGGGACACAGCTGACCGCATGCTGAGCACTGCTGAGCACATTGACTCCTCGTCCCTGAGGTGGATCGATCCTGCACTATCTATTCCCTTTATCTCCTGCCTGGAGATCTTCTCAACCACAATCTGCTCACTGGCCTCCAGACAAGATCACGACTTTCCCAGACACAAAAACACACACGACTCACTGTGTCAAGACGTGCGTGTGTGTGTGTGTGTTAGGGACTGCGATATACTCACATGTAGAACCAGTGTGCTTCTGGTCACACGGTCAATCGGCTTGTAGAGAAGAGCTGTGAGGAGAGGAGGAGAGTGAGAGGGACATCTAGGTTTGTAAGTCTCACACCCACCCACACACACACAATCACAGATAGGACAACATGACTTGTGAAAAATCCTATTACATGCATGGCTGAGCCCAGGTTTTTCCAGGGTAGGGGGCCAGACAATTCAATCATCCCCACACAGTCAAGTGCATTCTCCCTGCACGCACGCACACACACACACACACACATAAATGGACTGTATTGCTATACAAGGTCACCTAGAGGAACATTCCCATTCACATCCCATTATGAGTTTCACCTTGTGACCATTATCGGACACATGGTGGTTAGATAGATTGCCTCTAATAGCTCTCCAACCCTCTGGGGTGTGTTGTGTGGCTGTACTGCAGCGTGGCTTGTAAATCCGTCTGCAGTGTATACACTGTGTTAAGTGTCACACACACACACACACACAGCAAACTTCACTTCAGCTCCAACACGATAGATTCTGCTCAGTAACAAGGTGCTTACGTCACTCCACACACACAAACACTGCGCACACACACACACACACTCTGAGCAGGCTGGTTAGCATGCGGTGCAGTCTGGGCCCTGTGGTGCCTAGTGAAGCGTGCTAGCTCTGAGTAGGATGTTCCTCTCATAGAAATCCTTCTAGGACCCGTTCCCAACAGTGCCAGACGTGTCACTGAGACATTTTGTCGGCACCCTGGCTGGCACTGCTGGCCGTCTCATGGTGATGATGAAGGTGATGGTGATGATGATGTCGTCTCCAGCCTTCCTCAGTACAGAAGCAGCTCCGGGAAACTTCTTAGCACTAATCTGTCAATCAAGTGTCTGGTGTCTCTCCCCTTGAGTCTCTCCTGGTCTCCCAGACTAAATCTCTCTCTCCCTCTCTCCCTCTCTCTCTCTCCCTCCCTCCCCCTCCCCCCCTGTAACCCGGTTACAAACCAGATCTGTCACACGCTGATTTCCCAGGAGGCTTTGCTGCTAGCGAGGGAGAGCACCTGCGAGGCT
>CM042858.1:6430828-6515828 GCA_023658055.1 Thaleichthys pacificus
AATGCAAGGCAGCCAATTGGGGGTGTGGGTCTGTGTAGCGTACATTGTTAGGGCTCAGTAAATGAGATCTGGGTGGCAGACTAAATGAGATTTGGAATGGACTTGTTAGACCTGCTCAGCTCTGCCTCTCCCCTCCTCCGCCCTCCACTTATCCCCCTCCCCCTCCCCTCTCCTCTCGTCCTTTCCACCCTCCCCTTCTCCCTCCCCCTCCCCTCCTCGGCGTGATGTAACATGTGGAGGGAGTGGAGCCCAGCAACCACGAGGCCCCAGGAGGCACTTCACAAGTCTCAGAGGGAGATCAATACCTCATCCTTCTCATGCATTCTCTCAGTCTTTCCCCTCCCTCTGGCTCTCGGCGTCCCCGTGTTCCTCCCACACCTCTTCCATGTTTCCCCCGCGAGACTCTCCTACTGCGATATCATCGCAGGCCCTCCTCGGCCTGATTGAATCTATCAAGGTTGGGACGAGCGCGGCATCACAATGCTGAAGTGCATGGGACCGGCGGTGAGTCCCCACCAATAGCAGCCGAACATTTGCGCTACACAAAAGGCTAGCGGGCGCTAACCATCGCTCCCGGGATCGATGGTAAAACCAAGTCCTCACACAGTTGCTTGTAAAAATGGCTTTCATCTCGTCGAATGCCACATTATGAGAAGCTACAATGTAGACATGAATCAATATTTGGCTGACCCTTTGCCAACCACCGTAATGCATTCAGCCAGAGCTGGTCCCATGTCGGTGTCCAAGGGTACTTTACGCAAAGCCTCATGGGTAGTCAGTGGTCTGAACCTTCCTGTGCTAAAGCCACAGACCCCTCCTCCCTCCTGCTGCTTTCCTTGGCGGGGCGCGGGGGGGGCGCGGCGGGGCGTGGCGAGAGAACTGTCTGTCTCTATCAGTCACCAAGGCACACACCGTCTCCTAGCAACGTGCACATCCCCTGCGCTCCCAGCATTCGAGTGCTGAGTGCAGAGTAACCCTAACAGAGAGAGAGGGAGATAGACAGAGGGGGAGAGGGAGAGGGGGAGAGGGGGAGAGAGAGAGAGAGAGAGAGAGAGAGAGAGAGAGAGAGAGAGAGAGAGAGAGAGAGAGAGAATACAGAGAAACACAGGAGAAGGAGCAAGCGATAATGCACACATACTGCATGGAAAGAAAGAAGAGAGAGCAAGAGAAAGAGGAGCGAGTGAGAGGAAGGGAGACGTGCTGTTGACAGAGAGGTGACATGCTGGGGGGACCGGGTGTCACAGGCAGCCCGGGGTCATTTCTCCGACCCTTTCTGCCTTTCTATTTCACTTGACTTTAGAGCTCCTGAATGGTGTGTGTGTGTTGTGCCACACAGGGAGCAGTGGGGAGTGTCCCGTCTCATTACTCCACCATCTGTACACTCGGAGACTGCAGAGCGCCAAGGCCTGTCGAAATGTTTAGCTGCCACGCGACACACACACACACACACTCACACTCTCTTTCATCCACACACGCCTCCCAGTGACACCCATTAACAGACTCCTCCAGCCCCATCTGGGCTGTGTGTGTGAGTGTGTCTGCGTGTGTGTGTGTGTGTACTGCATGGGGCGTTTTACTATAAACAGAAACGACATTTGTTTGTGCGTGTTTAGAATCCGACTCCTGCTTAATGTTTTACAGTGACATAATAAACTAAATTAGCCAATTTAACGTTCCATCATCCCAGATGCGTGGGTGTGGCAGGCGGGGGGGGGGGGGAGGCGAGGGAGGGGGGAGAGGGGGAGAGGGAGCAACAAAAAGAAAAGAAAAAGGAAATGCAGAACAGCTCCGAGGAGAACCGATGCATGTGTACCACAGCAGTTCTGCTGTGTAGCCCTCTGGGGGGGGTTTAACCAATCGGAGATCGATACCCAGGCTGTAATTGAATGTCTATTCCCAAAGGTGTATGGATTGAGGAGGGGGAGAGAGAGGGAGATGTACAGCGAGAGAGAGAGGCCAGGGGGATGGTAGTGGGGGGGGTCGAGGATGGGTGCGGTATGGGCCCTGGAGAAGGGCGAGTCTCACCAGCTTCTGGAAGAGGTGGCCCACGGCCACCTTCTCGTCCCACTGCTGGATGTGGGGGAAGAGGGCGTCGTAGAACTCCTTGTGGATCTCGAAGATGTCCTGGATCTTGTAGAAGATGGTCTCCACCTGCTGGATGGTCAGCACGGGCTGGGAGGTGGTGGCCGTGGCCTTCAGGGGACGCATGGGCTGAAGACACACACACACACACACCATTCAACGATGTAGTTATTCACTCAGTAAGGACAGCCCTTTTTGTGTCGGGGCATATTTGTGGCTGCTGAAATGTGCCTGTTGACTGGATGGCCTTGAGAGTGATATATATACGGCAGCGTATCTGTCTGAGGGTGGACAATGTGTCCGGGCAGAAAGACACGGCTCCAGTGACAAATAGCCTCAGATAGACAGAACGCTAATCCGTCAGGACTCAGACAGGAAGCAGACCTGATGTGTGTGTGTGTGTGTGTCAGGCTGTCGCCAGGCCAGTCTGCTGAACACCAGACGGGGTTCACTTCGAGCACACTCTCCTAAAATAAGCTCCGGCCCCTCTGAAGAACAGGAAGTGCAGGACAGCTGACTCCCGGACACACAGTCCAGAGCAGTACGGTTGTGGCCCATGCAGTAACAGTCGCTGTGTGTTTCATGGAGCGCGTGTGTGTGTGTGTTTTGGTCGGAATGAGGAAGTGAGAGGGAAGAGCCTTTGGCCGGACGCACGCACGTACGCACACACACACACACAGCAGGCTTCTCATTGGCTGGATCCTGCAGCAAAGCCTCGATCTGGAGGAAGAAGTGAGATTGGGGAGGGGGGTCTACATGCCTCTTGGTGAGGGGGTCCCCCCAGGGGACCTGCTGAAGGGAGCTGGCTGCACTTTAACCTGATCACACCTTCGGGGAGCGAGGCGGGGAGACAGGAAGTGACATCGAGCGGTTGCGCAGGAGGACTCGGTCATTGTGTTCTGGGTGCAGGAAACGCCGCGTCCGGTTCTAGACCGGTAACCACTCATACCATGCAACCCCACAGACCAGCGCAGGATCAGTTAAGCTGCTTCTTTTTTTCTACCCCGTCTCCAAAAGCAGTTGAGCAAAAGTGGCTCAACCACTGTAACAACTGCAGTGCCCTTTCACAACAAATCTTACATCTCCATGTAAGTCTGCATGGTGAGGTGTGTGTGTGTGCATGTGTGTGTGTGTGTGTGTGTGTGTGGGGTGCATCTTACCAGCAGCAGAGCCTCCAGCTGGTTGATGTAGATCTCCTCGCTGGCCAGGAAGCCAGACAGCACCAGCTTCTTCATCTCCAGACCCTTCTCTACATCCCCCTGGAAGACACACACACAGGGCAGTTAGACAGGAGCACACACACACACACAGGGCAATTAGACAGGAACACACACACACACACACACAGGGCAGTTAGACAGGAACACACACACACAGGGCAGTTAGACAGGAACACACACACAGGGCAGTTAGACAGGAACACACACACAGGGCAGTTAGACAGGAACACACACACAGGGTAGTTAAGACAGGAACACACACACACACAGGGCAGTTAGACAGGAACACACACAGGGCAGTTAGAAAGGAACATACACACATGGAAGTTAGACAGCTACACACACACAGGGCAGTTAGACAGGTACACACACACAGGGCAGTTAGACAGGTACACACACACAGGGCAGTTAGACAGGTACACACACACAGGGCAGTTAGACAGGAACACACACACAGGGCAGTTAGACAGGAACACACACACAGGGCAGTTAGACAGGAACACACACACACGTCAGGTAGGCAGGAACACCCCCCCCCACACCCACCACACACACACACATGCAGATCAACAAGTGAAGGGGCAGGAGATGTGTGTTGACACGTGTTGACGTGTGCAGATGCATGAAAGGTGTGTGTGTGTGTGTGTGTGTGTGAAGGGTGAGCTGGTGTTAGTGACTACTGGCAGAGAATTGTTTTCTTCTGCTGCAGTCTGGAGTGGGCAGTGAGACTGTTTGTTTTGGCACGGTCTAATGTGTGCTGTGAGTGTGTCTGTGCGTGTACGTGTGTGTGTGTGTGTGTGTGTGTGTAGACACAGGGCAAGCCAGGCTCAGACACGCCCTGCTCAAAACAGAACTATGACCTCACCAGACTCTGCCTTTCTGTTCCCGACTGAACAAACACACACACACACACACACAAATCCTGAACTCAACCCCGTCTGAAAAGCATCTGAATGGTTGACTGGTCCGATGGAGGCGGGTTGCGCGGTTGGCATGACGATGGCACGAGAGGCACAGTTGTTGCGGTAGCTCCCCAGCTGAGGAAGCTCCACCCATACGAACAACAGCCCGGACCAGGAACCAGGGGCCCACACAGCACCAATAACAAACCGCCCCTCTCCTTCATACCGTGGAATATTAACACTAGACAGAGTTTCAATAGAAATGGGACCCTGTGTGGTGCTGTAACAGCACTGTGGCCCACACAAGGGTGAAAGTTATGGTGTTTCTTCTCCTCTCAATGAACGTGGACTTGACGCTGATATGACAGAACATCGCAGTGAACAGGACCACAGCACAGACAGGCCGCAAACAAACAGATAGTTTGAACGAGTAACATTTACCAAAACATGCAATTATCCAGCTAGGAGAACTGTGGCATATATGCCTTTTCTCCTCAACGGTGGATCGACTAGGAAACCCCAGCGTGTAGCTCTGGGCTGTGTGCTAGCCCCCACCGTCTCCTGCTACCTGCTCCCTCAGTCCAACATGGCGCCCAGGCCTCCCAGTCGAGGAGGCCTGAGTCACGGCCAGTGTGTCTGCCTGTCTCTGCTGAGTCAGGTCTGTGTGTGTGAGGAAGCTGGAGGACACTGAGGAGGGGAGAGGGTGTCAATATCAACACAGGATAGGCTCTTCAGATGATACCAGCCAGCCAATCAGTCGGTCTGCCAGTATGTCAGTCAGCCAATGAGCCAGCCAGCCCACCTGCAAACACCTCTGACATGATGACTGGCAGGCCCATAAGATGCTGAACCGAACCCCTGCAGCTGGGCCAATAGCAGCACTGCTCTGACTCGACTCTGCATCCCCATAGGCTGCTCTCCGGTCATGTGACCAGGAAGTTACACTGAGGGAACCTGCTGGAGATGGCATGGCTGAACATGGGTCCCATTCATTAACTCACTCCCCCAAACACACACACTAAACGGCCCAGTACAGTCACTACGCTATATCAGCACAGTTGTATCTTATGCCGTTTAAGCTGTCCGCCTGCAGTACTTTTCCATTGTGAGGTGAACACTCAAGTATCGTAAAGCAATATATCTTCTACACACACATACAGTACACACACACGTCATTAGATAGATGTAAGACACACAAACACACACACACACTGTTCATATCAGATCTTTCCCAGCTGGTGGATAAGACATACTAACAGCCTTTCGGTCTGACAGCAGAGTAAACACAGCAATCGCTGGGTCAACACACAGTCTGGAAGCATCCGTGTCCTGAAGCGTGTGTGGAGCCCAGCACAGTAGTGGAGGGTGTATGTAGTAAGTCAATTGTAGGAATCCTGTTAGTGGGTCTGAGCCTGCCAACTAACACAGGGAATCTGGAGTTTGTCCGCAGTCATAAATGTATTTAGCCTATGCTTTCTACCATGGGGTGAATAGCATGGGTGAGTGTTGGTGTGTGTGTGTGTGTGTGTGTGTGTGTGTGTGTGTGTGTGTGTGTGTGTGTGTGCGCGCGTGTGTGTGTGTGAGGAGAGAGAGCAAGCCTGGTATGTTCCCGGGTAAAGGTGTGACTGATAAAGGAGTTGATAAGAATGGGACTGGAGTACAGCGTTGCCCTTCTTAGTAAAGCCCCTTGAACTGGACACACACAAACATATATTCAAACACACACACGTAAAGATACTGCAAATAACGCACAAAGATGGTTCTAACACACACGGATTTACACATGCAGGAACGAAAAGGGCTCTTCCTCTCTGTCCTTGTTCCAGCTCTCTGTTTGCTTTCAGAAACATCATGCCAGACCCGAGAGCTCGTCTCCAATCACACCGGACTGTCAACGGTGACTTTCCAGGCAAACACACCCACAGTGAAAAACACACACACACACATTGACGCCACGTCGCAAAAAGACCAATAAGACTTTCCACTTAGATATATTTAGCCCCGCATACAAAAGGAGCCTCTGTGTGTGTGTGTGTGTGTGTGTGTGTGTGTGTGTGTGTGTGTGTGTGTGTGTGAGAGCGAGAGAACGTGTGTTTGTTTCGCTTCCCTCCGGCGGGCTCCACGCCGCTCTGCTCCCTCACCTCAAAGTGCCGGCGTGCCGGCGTCACCAGAGGGCTCTCCGCGTCGGGCTCCCCCTCCTCAAACAAGTCCTCATCCTCCAGCACCTTGTCCAGGTACCCCAACACCTCCTCCTCCTCCTCCTCCATGCTCCTCCTCGGGGGCCCTGCTCCCTCTCGCTCCTCGTCTCCCTCCCTCCCTCCGTCCGTCCCCTGGTTCACCAGGGCCTGGGCAGCGATGTCCCCCCCCCCCCCCCCCCAGACCCTCCTCAAGAGAACGCCTAGGGCCTTCGAACCCTCTGGAGAACGGCCGCTTCAACCGGGTCCCTCTTTGTCTCTCTCTCTCTCACTCGGTGGATCACTTTCTCCTCGTTCCTCCTCCTCTCTCTCTCTCTCTCTCTCTCTCTCTCTCTCTCTCTGGTTATCCTTCTCTCCCGGCCAGCTAGCTTCGCCGGAGCTCCACCTACAGTAGCGTGGTTGTTGCCGACGTTGTGCTCTCACCTACACATGCGAGGGAAAAAAACTGTGCGCGCGCCTGCACGCACACACACACGCGCGGGCACACACACAAACGGCTGTGCACGCACACGGACTGGAGGAGAGGAAGAGAGCGAGAGAGAGCGGGGGAGAGCCGAGAGAGAGGGACCCGCCTACCCTTTCCCCTCCCCCCCTCCGGCTCCGTCTTCCTGGTGTGTGTCACTGTTCCGCCTCTGTCGACGAGGCCTCCCCCTCCCCTCCCTCCCTACCCCCGCCCCCCTCCTCTCAGCAGCCAGCGGCCAGAGATCACAACCCCCAGCCAGCCACTTCCTCCCTGGCTACACACTATCCTCTCTCTTCTCTCTCTCTCACTCTCTCTCCCCTTCTCCCACTATGTCTCTCTCCCCCCCCCCCCCACACACTCTCTCTCCTTCCCTCTCCATCTTTCTCCCTCCTTCCCTCCCCCCCTCTTCCCCTTCTATCGATCTGAAAAGACACGCGGCTGAGACAGAATCCTGTTCCATTAGCTTCCAGGAACGGCTGCTGGGTGGGTTCCTGGGTCTCTGGTGCTGGTCATGTTGGTGTCCAGGCTGGTGAAGCCAGACCACAGCCAGACAGGCTCCTGTGTAAGAGGGCGGACAGGGGCTCTGTAATACTGTGCCTCGCAGCCCTTTATGAGAGCTGATGAACACAGCTTTGGAAGGAGCTGGCCTGTAAATGTTTTAAAGGCGCAGTCTAGACACCGTGTCTTCATCTGACACGACGAGGCTTAGTGTGTGTGTGTGTGTGTGCATGTGTGTTTATGTGTACAGACGCAGTTCAACGGTCCTGACCCCTGCTGACCAGTCACCCCTGCTAAACCTTTGGTCACATGACTAAGGGTGAAGGAAGTGTCTCCTCTCCCTCCCCCCCGCCCCGTCCCCGCCCCCGCCCCCGCCCTCTCTCCTGCCTCCCCCCTCCCTCTTGTAACTCCCTCTTTAACTTGCTCTTTTTCTTGTCTCTGTATCTCAACCAGCAGGAAATCCTGTGATGAAGCCATGGACCAAAGTGTCTTCTGACTGTTCTGTTCTGTTAGCCGAGTCTTACTTTTGCTGTGACTAGCAAAGACTCAAATTCACTTCCTGGCTTTGGTTTGCATCGCATATAGATAATAAAATGCATGTATTTCCTTCACACAGACACACATATGCACACACCACACACCACACCCCCCCGACACACACACACACACACACAGAGACATAGGCTCTGCTGGTTGAGTGTGCGTTTCCAGGGTGGTGTCTTGGCAAGTCAGTATGAGAGTTTGTTTTCACCGTGTCAGCAGGATGGGGAGAAGCAGACACAGCAAAGGACGCAAGCAGAGCCCTGTGCTTTGACCAGCACACCTCGACCAACACCCCAGACACTGGACCAGCACAGGCCCATCTCCAAGCACGCTGCACAGTCCCGTGAAGAGGTGCGTGGGTGTGTGTTCAGCACAGATAATAACACAGACACGGATACACTATTCCCTGCACCCTCCTTTCTTCAATTTCCCCCGAAAGGGGAAATGACACCAGGCTCGTCTATGACCACATATTTCTCCATGTACGGGGGTGAGAATGTCCTTTTTCAGACGTGGTTCGAAATGATTGACCAATCGGAACGGAGGGGCACACCCGTGTGACTGGCACAATTGGTTTGTGGAGTTTGACCCCGTTGAGGGAGAAAGATGAAGTGTTTGTTTAACTGGCCGTGAAAAACAAGGAAACAAGTCAACGTTTAATGACCTTCCTCACGCCTGGCCGCATGTTAGGTGACGGCTGACATCACACGAAGTTTCAGCTGAATGGAAAAACCAGCAGTGTCGTGCTGCCCTGACGTGCTATTCATGTTACAGAGTGGGCTGCCACATCCAGCCACGGTTCATTTGCGGTCAGACTGCAGTGGTTCCCCTAGGTTTACAGCTTTTGTAGGACCATGTAGAGACAGAAATGACATGCCGTCGTGTAAACAAGATAAATAACATAAGACCATTTAGTAAAAAAAAAAAAAAACTTGACCTTCCAGGGGGGGGCGGGGGGGGGGGGGGGGGCGGGTGGTGCCGTTGGGGGGGCGGGGTGCCCCCCTAATATAATGGTAGGGGAAACACTGGACTGTCTGGTGCTCGTAAGAGGACCATAACAGAACTCAACAGTGCTGGTCACACCTAAACAGCACCAGGATGATTGACACTCTTGAGGACACGGCCTGCTCTGGCTGTGCCTGGCCACTGGATGGCGACAGAGCTGCAGCACACAGGCCTGTGCAGGATGAGGAGAGCGTCAGGGTGTTTGATTAAGATCAGGTGGGGGAAATGCTGCTGGAGAGCTATTACTTGGAAATATCAGTCAGAGTGTAAGATAATATCTTGATAGTTAGGAGTCTGCAGAAGGCATGTGTGTGTAGGTGTGTTTGCGTGTGTGTGTGTGTGTGTACGTATGTGTAACCGCTCTTGTCTGCTCTTTACACTTCATCTGGGGATGTGGCCTATAAGTCAGCTTCCTGTGTGAGTGTGTTGGGTCAGGGGAAGGTCAATACCCCAGGATGCACACAGTGTGAGGATAGACACACACACACACACAAACGCACACACACTATACCCTGTGAGAGCGTTAAAGCAGGGTTTCTCAAGCCTCACAAATTGACCGTGAGACACACATTTCAGTTCACACGCTCACGGGCCACACCCTTGTGTTTCTCACGCTGTGGTCTCGCTCCAAGCTTTTGATCAAACTTGAGGACCGCGGTTAAAAGCCGCTGGGACCTCAGGCACCATCTAAAATCAAGTCAGAATCTGGCCTGTTCAGAATCGACACCAGAGCATATCTGGTCTAGCTCTGCTCTGGTTCTAGCTGGACTGTGCTGTGCTGTGGTGCTATGTAGGCAGCCCCTGAACACTGGCACTTCCTGTCACATAGAAGCAGGCTGCTGCTGGTAATGACAGGCTGCTGTTCTGCTACGTCAGCTAGCTGCTAGCTACGTCAGCTAGCTGCTAGCTACGTCAGCTAGCTGTTAGCCACGTCAGCTAGCTGCTAGCCACGTCAGCTAGCTGCTAGCCACGTCAGCTAGCTGTTAGCCACGTCAGCTAGCTGTTAGCCACGTCAGCTAGCTGTTAGCCACGTCAGCTAGCTGTTAGCCACGTCAGCTAGCTGTTAGCCACGTCAGCTAGCTAGCGCCACACCCTAAGACTGTGGAGTGCACCTCCTCTCCACACACACACACACACACAGCTCCAGTGGTTTTAATAACTGCTAATTACTTGGGTGGTGAGGGACCTTGAGGGATCAATGCTGATTGGGTAGGTGGCATTGTGTGTAAGCCAATCCGAGGCTGTGCTGGGGAACTCCCCCGAGGCTAAGGTCAGGGATGAGTCTAGCCTCCCTGACCCTCACCTTGATCAATAGACAGAGACACGGAGTGCGTGTGTGAATATGCATGTGCACGTGCGCGTGTACACGTGCACTGCGAGTGTGTGCACAGTTGTGAGTGTCGGCATGTGCAAATGTCTGTATGCGTATACCTGCGTGTATGCTTGTGTGTACATGTTTGAGAGAGAGAGTGTGTGTGTGTGTGTGTGTGTGAGGGCCTCACCCCGGCCAGCAGGCCCTCCGGGGGGGTGGGAGAGACGGCCTCTCCGTCGGGGCCGCGGGCGCACAGGGAGGGGGACATGGTGGGGGACTCGTCGATGAAGGGCATGGTCTCGGAGCCGTCCTGGGACTTGCGCTCGTCGGCGGCGTCGCCTTCATACCCGTCCGTGTTGTAGTTGAAGTCTGGAGGGGAGAGGAGAGGGAGATGTTAGCTCCTACGTCACACAAGTAAAACACGCCCAGGGCATCTCTTCCCTGCTACTGCCCCAGACACAGGTCTGCTGTCAGTGTACAAGGGTGAGGAGGGGCAGGTGCCTGATTCCCAAACAGCCCTCCCTGCCCCCCCCCCCCCCTACTGGGGGGGAGTTGATGTGAGTGCGTAGCAGTTGTATGTTGTTAAATTCCATATGTCTCTCTGTTTACCATGGAGCAACATGGGAACAGTGTCGGGCCTGTGACAGAGTGTGGGAATCTGCTTGTCGACAAGCTGCACACATCTGAGTTAGTTACCGGAGTAGAGGGGAGACTGCTGCCTCACACACACACACACACACACACAAGCACCACGGCTGGAATTGAATCCATTTACCATCTCTGAATGCACCAGCTGGGGGAGCAGGATGTCAGACAGAATGTAGCCCAGAGCTCTACTGCCCAGAAAGAGAGGAAGAGATGGGGGAGAGGAGAGACCGAGCAAGAAGAGGAAGGAGGAGAGAAATAGGGAGGGAGGGAGGACAGAGAGAGGGGGACAGACAAAGCAGGGTAAGAGAGAGGGGGAGCGAGGGAGGGAGGGAGGGAGGGTGGGAGAGAGAGACAGATCCCAGGTCTGATCCAGGCCTAGCTGTGGGGTCCCTGGAACAAACGAGTCCCTAATTGATAAATAACAGAGGTATCATTATCCTCTGGGAGGGCCGGGACAATACAAGCCCCCAGGATGGGGGACCCAGAGGGGCGGGACCCCCCCATATGTCACTCTTTGACACGGATGGGAACACAGCCACTGGACCGCCCAGCTGTCAATCAGCTGGCCTCGCTCGGGCAGATAGGCCCACACGTGTTCCCATGCAACACGCCACGCCATCTGCTGCAATGGGGTTGGAGGGGGGAGGGGCAACATGCCTCCCCGCGGTTCCTCATCAACACTCTCACGGCATCCCAAACAAACGTCCATCCCCTCTCATCCACATCACCCTTCTATTATGGCGCTGGGGGGGGGGGGGGAGATGGAGCTCGATTGATTTTGAATGAATGTGAAGCTATTTTTTATTTATTTTTTACGATTATCTTGATGTATCATAACACTGGAGCGCGGGCCCCTTTCTACTGGCACCACAAGCCTCACCTGATACAGCATTCACACACACACACACACACACAGTCACACTTCAGCCAGGACACTATACAGAAGGTAAGCTTCATCATAGACCTAGTTCTGTCACCGCCACAACACCCCTGTCAGGAACACAGGGTCTATCACAGATACACACACACACACACACATACTGTACACACACACACACAGGACAACACGGAGCACTCCTGGGATCTGGCAGCAGAGCAGGTTGGTACCATGCCACTGTCTCGTGTTCTCCTCTTTGACAGACAGGATTGAAGTTCCTCTGGATCCGAGCGTCTCATAAGAGCAAACCCACAACACGGTGCTTACGTGACAAATAATCCTGCCAGCACTGCTAAGCTCTGCACTCTCATTTTCTATATCTATATGTTCATCTGGACTATTTTGCACCCGACTACATCAAGTCTCTCCTGCAGCCTTACACCCCCACCCGCCACCTACGGTCTTCTTCTGACAACCGTCTGGTGGTCCCACCGCTCAAGAGCGCCCGGTCCCAACACAAGCTCTTCTCCTGTCTGGCCCCCCAATGGTGGAATCAACTCCCCACCTCCATCAGGGACACTGACTGTCTCCCCACCTTCAAGAAAAGGCTCAAGACACACTTGTTCCGGGAGTACAACGGCACTTAGGAATGCTTGGCTGGACCTGATGTTAATTTCCTCCAGGATCACAATGACTCGTATTGAGAGACTTGTTGCTCCTGTTGGTTAGTTGTGACGGTTTTAAATTATTGTACTCGCTGTGAAATATTTTACTGTTGACTGTTGTTTTTGTCTTCTTCTTTACAGATACACTCTTGCACTTTCTTGAGTTTCATGTTGTTTAATTGTAACTTGTTTAACTGCATGCTCTTATGGTTCTTCCCCTTGGCACTTATTTGGTTTTTCACAATGTATACTTCATGTTTTGGCTGCTTGCAATGCTATCTCGTTGTTATGATCAGTGACCTATGCTCTTTTGTAATGCTCTCTCTTGGAAGTCGCTTTGGATAAAAGCGTCTGCTAAATGCATAAATGTAAATGTAAATGTAAATGTAAATGTAATTTTTAGAAAAAGCCCAAAGGTAACCTATATTGCCTTACAATCCAAGCCAACTGTACAATTATTTCCTCTTCTGAACGAAAATTATTCGGACTTCGATAATGGACAATGCAAAATCTATGCAGTGCAAATGACCATTCAAATTCCATTACTGAACCCGGGCCGTAACAGCCATAATGAAGCAATGTGTGGTCTAATCTACACAGTGAGAGGTGGGGGTGAGACATGGGGGGGGGGAGATGAGGAGAGAGAAGAAGAGAGATATGGGGTTGAAGTATGGGGGGAGAAGAACAGAGAGGTGGGGCTTGAGAGATAAGGGAAGAGACAAGGGGGGGGGGGTGTAAAAAGCCCTCCAGTAGTTTGAAGGAATTGGGGTGAATGTAGGCCAGGTCAAAGGCCTCTGTCCCAGTGCCTGCAGCAGACAGACTCTCTCTCTCACACACACACACACACAAATGGGTCTTTACACAATCTTAATACACTTTTTTTCTTGTTTACTTGTAATGGGTTACGAGTATGTGTGTGTGTCTTCATGCTGGATGTCTGCATCTGTGCGTGCGTGTTTAATCACTCCTCTAAATCGGTGTGTCGGTCTGTCTGTGTGTGTGTGTGTGCCATCCTGTGTAATGTGTGTTAATGGGCGGCAGCGTGTGTGTAGGGGGGGGGGGGGGGCATCTGCCTGACAGCATTAGGGGTGTGGAAGTGCTCATAATTTCTCCTGATTACGTCTGATTATCCTGAAGAGAGCGCTGCGACTGAGACACACACACACACACAGACACACACACACACAGACACACACACACACAGACACACACACACAGACGCAGCCCAGCGCTCTCCACCATCCACACAGACAGGAGGGGGATAACTGGGACCGGAGCCCCAGAGAGACGGGGCTGTCTGGCCGCCTCTCACCCAGCCACACGCACACTCACCGTGGGTGGACTGGCTGACCGCTAGGTCGAGGGCGGTCCAGTTCCAGAGATGGTACCACGTGACACACGAGACAGTTCAGTGGAATGAAGCTGTACGATGCATTGTAAGGGGGTTGCCCTGTCACTGTGGACTGCTTAGGCAACACGGTTTAACCTGAACACTCATGCCAATAGAGCAGGTTGAAATGAACTCAATTGACACTGTGTCGAGTGAATGCAAACGTGGTTCAACAGAGGGAGAGGGAGGGGGGGGGGGGGGTACATCCAAGGAGAGGAGCCCCATCTGGAGACAGCCCACACCAGCCCCGATGCCCACAGCCCTGATAGAAGGAGGCCATGCTTGAGCACTCAGGCAAAGGTAAACATCACTACAGGCATTAGACCGGCACCAATTGTCTAATCAAACAGAAAACCAACTCTTAGACAAACACAGGTCTAGTTAATAGACTACAGCTTTGCCATCTGGCTGGTCCCAGGTCAGTAAGGGAAGAGAGAAGGTCCACTCAACACAAGTATGTACACCAGTGTTAAACACTCATTCCAGCAGCTATCAAATGAACGTAAAACATACTTTTTGAACAACAGGAACTCCACTAGATAATAATGAGTCGAGTCTAATTTTGTCAAATGAAGGCAGAGATATCCTTGAGAAGGAGGCCCATACAGGGAGTGTAGATTACATTTCTACAGCTAGTTAAGAAAGAGGAAAAAAAAGAACAAAGAAATATTTTTCTGGTAAATACTCTTCCAGATAACCTATAGGTTAAAGTGGTACGGTACACGAAGCTAACTTGACCTGCTCGCTGTTCAGCACGAGGTCAAGCCAATCCTAAAAGGCCATCTCTTTCTCTTTTTTTCCGGTCCCTTCCGGTCCTTTCCAGCCCAGTCACCACAGACGGGGGATTACAGTGGCTTTGACAGGGCGACCCAGGTCAGTTCTCTGAGGAGTAACAGACCCCTTCCCTCTGTCAGAACACAGCTAAGGGCACAGGACACACGCATGAAGAAATGATCAAGCTCTCTCTCTCTCTCTCTCTCTCTCTCTCTCTCTCTCACACACACACAGCCTACTTCAATCAGTTAATGCAATGATAGCATCACCTCAATGGCAGACACAAGTAAAAATCAATGCTCCTGTCTGTTGGTGAGGGGTTCTCCAGTTGAGTATATCTAGGCCCCAGCCCCTTACTGCTCGACATCCCCCCCCCCCCCCCCCCCTTCTATGGTTGAGTAAGTGGATAACTGACATGGTCCGACACGCGAGGGCACCGCTGCCTCGACGGAGACGACGGGGGGAAACTCGATCGAGCTCGACAGCAGGACGGTTAAGGGAGACACGGATCTCACGAGCCGGTCGATTCGGACGGAGGCTCCTCCGCGGGTCGGAGGGGCGGGCGGGGCGAGCCTTACCGTGAGGGGAGAGGAGAGAGCGGAGGACGCACGACATCTCGAAGAAGAAAGCCATGTCTGGACCCCCGGGCCCCCGTATCCTGCCGTCCTCCCTGCCTCAACGCGGGGCGCAGCGTCCACAACGGGTCCCTCTGACCCGCCGAAACATAGTCCTTCAGGAGGACGAACACGAAACGACACGCCCGCAACACCGACGTGCGCCACATAAGACCGGTAGTCAAATGATCCCAGGTGATTATCGAAAAAAGGGGCTTGAACACATGAACGCATCTTACAGTGCAAAAACGTCAGCGAGGCCAGCTGCTTTGGATGGACACACAAGAGGCTCTGTGAGCAGGCCGTGACACACCCCATCAGAATCACTTTAGGGAAATGAGGTGGGTACACAGGACTGTATGAGATCAACAACAACTAACAGGTGGGTGGATGCTATGTAGTAAACACACACTGGAACATTCTCCTGTGCACTTGAAATGCAATGATCCCAAAAAAACAACAACAAAAACAACCATAAACACAGCTGCAAGCAGCAATGGCGGATTCCTCCTCAAAATATCCAAATGTTGTAAGACGGACATATTAGAGGGTTCAACTTCATTGAGTAACAAATGACCAAATGACAGACTAAAAGGTCAGTGAGTGACAGCATGCTGGCGGCATGCTGCTGTTCATATGATCCTTTCTGTCCCCAGAACGTTAGTTAACAAATGCGCTTCTGTTACTTTCGTTTGACATCACTGCCTTCCTAAACAGGCGAGCTAATATCAGTACCGTGTGAGTCATGGCTGGAGAGAGAGACTCTCGTGCGTCTACAAAGACTCATCTGCTGACGCTGACCGCAGAGGTCGAAGGTCAAGCGCTGATGCTGACGTGCTGGTTCCTCATCCCCGAGTATTGAAGTGTCTAACAGACAGTACCCTGAGGGGAACTCTGACAACAGCAGCCCTCTACCTCTCTCTACCAACTCACTTCCCGCTCTTTTCCTGTATTCTCTCTCTCTCTTTCTCTCCATCCTGATGCCAGCTCCCATCACTCCCTACAGCCTAACCTCTGCTGACAGCCAGTTCCCCCGGTGCCCCCTCCCACCGCACCTGTCACAGCCAATGAGAGGCCCCGTGTCCATGGCGAGGAGGGGGCAAAGGCTGCCGTGACAACTCGGGTTTCACGCCATCGAGCGAAGGAGGCGTCGGAGTGCGGTCAGAGTAGGGTCTTACCGGGACAGGTCTATTTATACCAGGGAGAACAGAGAGCGAAAATTGTTTCAGGGTTGTTGTTTTTTTTCCTTGACGGAGGAAAGACACAGCTCGACTCCGAGCCCGGCCTTGTGGCGTAAACACTCAGTAAACACTTTCCTGTGAGCGACCTCGCTCGCTCTCTCTCTCCAGTCTCTCTCTCTCTCTCTCTCTCGCTCTCTCTCCGGTCTCTCCTCCACACCGAGCGGAAGAAGCAGCCCGAGGCTGGGGGGGGCGGACTGGCAGAACGTCAGGCGCCAGGGTCGACGTGGAGGCAGCGCCGGGCACATGCCCCGTCCATGGCAGCGTCCGTACGACCCGCCCAGAGACAACAGGGCCCACCGACTCACACGGCTCCATGTCGCCCTCTTGATGAAGAACCATGACTGCCCCTAAAGTGAGCTCTCCCATCTGAGCTGACGAAAAGAGTCGCAAGCGTTTACATTTACATGTGTTCATTTAGCAGACGCTTTTATCCAAAGCGACATAAAGGAAAGTAGTTCAATGCCAGTGCTCAACATGCTCCAGTGCAGTGTAAGACTGACAGCTAAACAGGAAGAAATTGTTCAAGCTGAGCACTGGCATTGAACTACTTTCCTTTATTCTGTCCTAATGACATACGTCATACTGTGTTGTTCATATACCGTGGCCAATGGCCATGTTCCAAGCCTCGAACATTCTGTGAGAACGTTTCCACGAGTCAACCGCCTACTAGCCTGCGTCAGCACAGAGCTGCAATACCGTGGAGACCACAGGGGCAATGCCACTTGCTGAATGACACACACACACACACACCCCTCCTGAGGTGCGTGTCCGTATTGAAGGAACGCCTGCAGTCCTCCTAGCTGAGGAGTGGCTCCTCGCTGCGGCGAAGAGCCGAGGGAATCCAATCAGAAGGTTTCTGCTGCCTCGCTCAGCACCTTCCTGCACAGGAGGAGGGAGCTTACGTAACCACTGGCAGCTCCCGCCTTCCCCTGCACCAGGGAGGAGGTTAGGGGAGCTTCGGGAAACTCAAACGGAAGAGGATCACAGTGGGACTTGGATTGCGGGCAGTTGCGTCTTTTGTGGGGAGACTTCTGATGAATGTGTGTGTGTGTGTGTGTCTCCTCTGGGGGCGCACGTCTCCAGGGAAGGGCTGTTTCTGCGAGGGGAGCCGTGAACACACCGAGGTGTGTGTGTGTGAGCGCGCGCGTGTGTGTGAGCGTCTACCTGAGGGTGTGCATGCGTGTGCTGTTGACAGGATATGTCCCATGTGCCATCTGGGCTCCCTCTCTAGACATGTAAAGGGGCTCTAGCAGAACAGCACCAACTGTTCTCTCAAGTCCTGACATGCAGCATGACGCCTGAGAGAAATGAGAGGCTGCGATGAAGGAGAGAGAGAGAGAGAGAGTTGAATCAAAAAAAATAGAGAGAAGGGAAAGAGAGACTGATGGGGGGGGGGGGGAGAGGAAAGAGAGGGGTAATGAAAGAGGCTCTGTGATTTACCTTTCTAGTCCCAGTGTGATAATAGCAGGTTTGTAGCCCGGGGAGATAATGACAAGTTGGATTGACAGGCTACATTGTGTGCGTGCGGCGGTGTGTACGTGCAATCTTTTTCGTTTTATTGACGTGTGGTCGTCAATCAGTGGGCTGACACATGGGAAATTAAAGTCGTTATTAAGGCCCCCACATACTGGACTCACTTCACAGAAATGTCCATAAACAACCTTTACTGAGGCAGGGGCGGGGCCTGCGGCAACCACAGCAGAGCCATAGAACAGTGTGTGCAGAAACCAAGGCCTGCTGCGATCCTATAAAGGTAATCTAATTGTCTCAAAGGCCTACATGACATCATTATCCCAAGCGCTGCAATAGACACAGCCCTGGAGAAAAGAAACTGCTGTGTAAGGCTGGTGGGAGTTTCAGCCAACTCCTACTGTGCTTCCAGGACCTGCTGCTACTGTTCTCACCAGAGGAGGCATGGACCACCATCTGATTGGACCAGCTGGAGAGAACCACTAGAACTGCTGTTGATGAGTGTGCATTCTGACAAGAAACGCATTGCAAAGAAGCGGTATTCAGGCAGACTGTAGCTTCTATAACAGCCATGAGAGGAGGACTGATTCTACAGGAGAGAGAGAGGAGGAGGAGAGAACCACAGACTTGAACCTGCCCGGCCTTCCCCACGGGGCAACCTGCACGATCGATCCGGCTAACGCGCCGATCGATCGGCGCTGAGACACACACACACACACACACCTGCACGCACGGGAGCTATCCCACTCGGCCCCACGTGCGCCCAACGCACACGGACCCCGAACGCGACGTGTCGGAGAGGAGGGGCAGGGTCACGCGAGGAGGAGTTCCAATGTTCAACACTACCGGAGCAGCACATGGATTCTTGTTTTGTCGTTTTCACACACACACGCTCCAAGCGCTCTTGTAATGCAAGACACCGTCTGGGTTTCTGTGTTCGCAAATCTATACGGTATAATTCCTCATTAGCTCTTTAATTTTGTCAGCGCACTGCTCCAAGGACACTTTGGTTTAATGTCTGCGTTTGAATGCACTGCATCCCAACGACGGGTGTTGTGTTGTGGAAGCACGGCACTGGAAATGAGGGCTGTTTCCTCACACAACAAGGACAAGGCCACATCGACGTATCCAGTAACTCACTGACCACACCGGAACATAAACAACGCTGGGATGTTTCTACGGAGAGTGCGTGTGAGCCAGTGAACACACACACACACACACACACACAGCCAGGCCCTCGGTGAGAAAAGAAGGGAGCGGCAATGCAAATGACAGCACCCGGCTACATCTCATCACGCCGGAGTGTTCCGCCGTATGCCTGGCTGTAGGGGGACAGATAAGGACCCCCCTCCCCCTCCCCCTCATCCTCATTCATACATCATCGCCGCCCTCGTTGCCATGGCGCCCAGCTCTATACATTCTAATTAGCTCCTCTCCCCAGGACTTTGGCGTGTTACTCTCCAGTGATTACATGCATTAGGTGCGAGCGGAGATTACTGCACACACGGCCCTAAAAAACGGGGGCGACGTGCACGCGCTGCACACCAACACGTGCTCACGTGGATACACACACACACACACACACACCTCCTCCTCCAAGCGCGTCTACGGGAGTACAGTAGAGGGTGCTTCAGCACGTGCAGCCTTGTGCCCACACACACACGCCCACCACAGTACTGTACCGTGAAGTGTGTGTGTGTGTGTGTGTGGGGGGTGGGGGGGTCTGCAGAGGAGTGCACGGTGCAACGATGCGGCACATCCCACCACATCAGTGGGAGGTACAGCAGTTCCTCCTCTTCAGGCTTTACGGATGCCAGCCTGGGTGCGAGCACTTCCTGCTGCAGCCCTCAGGGCTAGGCTGCTCTTCATGACAACACCGTCCTACATTAGCCTGATTAGGGAAACGAGACAGAGGGAAGGTCTCAGTCAGGGTCACAGAGAGAGACGTGTGTGTGTGTGTGTGTGTGCGCGTGTCAAATGTATCACCTGAGGGTGTTGTATAGCAGACCTGGCTGCTGTAACCTGGACAGGTGACATGTTGGACGTCAGAATAATCAGTCATTCATTCAATGCATGAACGTATTCTGATACAGTACCCGGCGTGAGATGAGGCTCGCGGGAGCGGAGAGCATCGACTGTGTGGCGTGACGATCATCTGGCGAAAACAAACACCCAGCCGTTGCCAAGCGTTGCCAAGCGTCGCTTAGCTGCGCTGGCAGATGTGAAGTGTTTTCGCTCTGCGTGTCAGGCTGCACAGAGCGAGAGCACACGCCGCGCAGAGACCTTGAGACACGACTCGGCACTCTGGCTTCTCTCCTTTACGCGGGGGGCTGGGGTTGAGAGGCAGGGGCTGGAGTCGAGGCAGGGGCTGGGGTTGAGGCAGGGGCTGGGGTTGAGAGGCAGGGGCTGGAATCGAGGCAGGGGCTGGGGTTGAGGCAGGGGCTGGGGCTGAGGAGGCAGGTGCAAGGGTTGAGGCAGGGGTTGAAGCTAGGGAGAAGTGGGGGCTGGGGTGGAGGCTACGAGGCTAGGATTATGAAGCTGAGGCTAAGGCTAGGGGTTTAGGCTGGGGCAGAGGCCGGGGCTGGGGCTTGAGGGATGCGAGTGCCCAGAAAGAGAGGGTGTGTGGGTGTGTGAGTTATGCAATGCTCTGACAGAAAAGCCCTCCAAGCCAGCCACCATACTCCCAGACTATTCTCCCTGGAAAGAGAGGGACACAGTCACGTGGTCGGCAGGCCAACCAATGGAGGAGGAGGACGTGAGCTCACACGAGGTACAAACTCATCCTGAAGGGGGCCATTGAGTCCATATCCACACACACACACAAGCCCAGAGAAATACACTTGCACACAAACAGCTTTGATCAAAACCTAAAGCACATCCAAAATATCCAGCTACTGTGCTCTATCAACCCCCCCATTCTCTCTCTCTCTCTCTCCTCTTCTCTCTCTCTCTCTCTCTCTCTCTCTCTCTCTCTCTCTCTCTCTCTCTCTCTCTCTCTCTCTCTCTCTCTCTCTCTCTCTCTCTCTCTCTCTCTCTCTCTCTCTCTCTCTCTCTCTCTCTCTCTCTCTCTCTGTCTCTCTCTCTCTCTCTCTGTCTCTCTCTCTCTCTCACACACAAGCACTCTGTCAACCTCTCAATTGATTTGGTGTCCAAGTTTCATCCTGAACAAAAGCTCACAAGCGTAGCCAGTAAATAAAACATTGCTTCTCATGGCAAGCTGTAGGCAACTCTAAAAGAGAAGAGAAACACAGAGAGAAAGAGAGAGAGAGAGAGAGAGAGAGAGAGAGGAGACCAGGCAGTCATCTAGGAGCTGTCAGTAACACCGGCCAATAGAGGCTCTACCGACGGACCCCTAACTCACCAGCTGAGCGCTGACCTTTACACTAAACAGGCCGATGCCATCCTCTGCTCCCTCATCTCTCCCCCTGCCTCCCTCTCAGACTGAGAGCATTTAGTTATGTGTAAAGAAGAGGGAGGTCTATAAATACTGAAGGAGCACCTGGACAGGAGCCAAACATCCACCTCAGGAGTCAGGACACCAGCAGAGAGAGAGAGAGAGAAGGAGAGAGAGAGAGAGAGAGAGAGAGAGAGAGAGAGAGAGAGAGAGAGAGAAGGAGAGAGATAGGCAGAGGGGGGGAAGCAGGGGGGGGGGACCGAACCCCCATACTGTTACATTAATCTTTAATGACACACACCCCTCCCCTCCCCCAACCCCTCCCCAATTACCGGTTTAATGGCTGCTGCCTTGGGATCAAACCCGAGCAATGGTGACTCTGTGGTGGATTTCTGAGGATAGCCTCTCGCTTTAGCGTGTGTTCTGTGATCAGCAGCAGAGCAGCTCCATGTTCTGTGTGGAGTGGGTCTGTTCACCTGTTCCTGTCCAAGTCACGAGGGCTCTCGCTCAGACCTTGAGTGCTGAGCTCCCTAATGGACACCAGCCCCGCACCCCCTCACTCCCCCCCCCCACCCCCTCTCTATCCCCCCCTCTTCTCCTCTCTTCCGCTCCGCTGACCTGAATGCTTAATCATGCCCCTGCCTTTCCGGGAGCATGTAAACAAAGCTGCCAGCCCATTGGGCGTGGGAGTGGTGTCACTGCGTGCTGATTGGCTGGCTGGGGAGGAGGGGAGGAGGTGGTTACTAGCCCTCGAGGATGGCCACTGTCAAACAGTCACTCCCACCCCCCCCCCCCCTCCCCACCTCTCCCTGCCCACACGGCACACCCCGCCACGACACAAACACACGAAAAAGTCAAAACCTCGACAAAGGGTTTCTCTGGGCTGGAGCGGTGAGAGGCGATGCTAATATCGATGCTAATAAACACCACACACACGCACCACAGCTAAGCACATAGGTGTGCTAACTGGTTCCTTTGTTTTCGTAAGACAAGTAGAATGGAATATGGTAAATGGACTGCATTTATATAGGGCTTTTCTACCTTAAGGGCACTCAAAGAAGTAGTGTAAAAGAGCGAATATCCCTCTTCACCTGCTGGAATGTGCCTCTGTTGGTGTTAACGTGGTCATTACATGATTTACACCCTGGCGTTCAGCTGGGCCAGAGACTGCATGTATTATTCAGAACCCAAGCGCACTGAATGTCCTCGGTGCAGACAACAGCAGCAAGAACAACAACAAACTAACGAAACAGGAGAACCAACCATCTATCTTGCACAGGTAGAGGATGTCATCAACGTTACTCCACTCCTGGTTTGACTGAAACCACACACCATCAACTGAGCCGGTTGTTTTCAACCACTTGGGACTGTCCTGGAGAGACTAATAGTAAGCTGTCAGGTCAGCTACTGCCTTCATCACCTTCTCCATCAAAGTGGTTAACTGTCCAGACACACACACACACACGCACCTTGCCCCTGCAGCGACAGAAGGTCCAGTCAGTGATTCCTCACAGTGAGCAGAGCCAGGTGGGTTGGTCCCGGTGGTCCGATGCAGCAGAATGCTAATGGCAGCCTCTTGGCAGGTACAACCACTAAACACACCAGCTGATGAATGACCCACAGAGAACATCACTCTACCCTACACGCACACACACACACACATACACCACACAATTCCACACACACACAAGCTCTTTGTGTCCCGTTTCTCCTCCAAAGCACCCCTTTTCCCTTCATGTTCCTCTCTGGAAGCCTCCTCCCTCCTCCTCCCTCCTCCTCCCTCCTCCTCCTCCCTCCTCCTCCCTCCTCCTCTCCTCCCTCCTCCTCCCTCCTCCTCCTCCTCTCTTCCCAGCTCATGGCCTTTTCTCCCTCCATGCAGCAATATCACACACCCAAATACACAAGCCCAACCAGTTAGCATGGAAACAATGCAGATTACATAAGACCAGACCTCAGACCCCCTCAACAAGCCAATGAGAGGATGATGGCGCGCGCACACACACACACACACACACACACGGGCTGAGACAGCACAAAAGGAGGCTGGAGATCACAGTCTTGCGTAACTCCACTCTTGGCTGTTGTTTGATTCAGCAGCGATGCACTGCTTTAGTCTCTCTCTGCGCCTGCTCTCTCCCCGGGCTGGGGTGTGTGTGTGTGTGTGTGTGTGAGAGAGCTGAAACACAGCTCTGTCTCTACACTGCCAGTGGGTAGAGAGAGGAGGGCGTCTTGTAGGAGAGCACAGCCTGAGGATCGTGCTCTGGTGCTGGAGGAGATGAAACACCTGAGCTGCTCTAGCGGTGGGGGGGGGGGGGGGGGCAGTGTGAACCAGCTGAAGACATGCTACAGTACAGATCCAGTCGCAGACCCCACGCCTCCATACAATCATCTGATCAATACCATGATTAATAACCTGACAGGATGACCCATTTAAGTTCATGATCCTGCCTGCATTGTCCGGTGTTCTGATTCATGGACCCACCCCCATCCCCAGTCCCAGACACCCAGAAGCCCCCGACCAGGAGGCCTAACCCCCCATACCTGTCAGCAGGGGGTTGGGGTGGGGGCTGGGGTAGGACGGGTGGTCCTGACAGCTGGAGGTGCAGGAGGAGCGCTCCCTGTCCCTGACCTTGCAGGGCTGCTGGCCCGGGGACCGCTGCTCGGGGCTGGTGCTGTGGCTGGAACACAGCTGATGTGTTTGGAAACACCAGGGGGGCAATATGAGCTGGCCTCATTCATCTGGACCTGCTGTTTGCTCCGAGAGTAGAGCTATCAGCTACGCTCACAGACACACACACACGCACGCACGCACACTCACATACACACTCTCCAAGACATCAATTCACAGAGGGGCTGTTTTCTCACAGAGGTGAGTTTAGACGGTTTTGAGATCAATGTGAAAGTCCTTGCCAGAAACACCCGAGGTTAGTATTAAATTCCACTATCTCAATACCCACTGCATCTCTCCATCTCTCTCTCCCTCTCTCCATCTCTCCTTCCCTCTCTTTCTCCATCTTTTTCTCAATCTAGGCCTCTCTCTCTCCCCATATATCCCTCCCTCCTTCTCTCTCTCTCCTTCTCTCTCTCCCTCCTCTCTCTCTCTCTCCATCTCTACCGGGAAGCTCTCCAGAATCACTTTGTTGTCCCCATTTGCTGAACCAGTGCACTGACAGCCAACACACCCCCCCACACACCCCAGCCCAGATACACCCCTAACGAGGTCCATTAAACACTCCACACACACACACACCCACCAGGCGCTGGGCTGGCTCCCTACCACACCAGTCAGGGTTGAGTAAACATATATTAACCTGACGCTGGCGGGTAGGTGGGTCCACTTTGTCCGGGCTATGACAGACAGGCCCCACGGGCCAATCGTTGGCCAGAGTCAGCATTCAAAACGTACACACGGACGGTAAACATCGATGGTGCCAGGTTAGCTAGGCAGTGACTAGGCAGTGACAACTGGAGCACCATGCAACGTTTACTCAGAGCAGGGATTACCAGCCGGATGAAACCTTGATGACCCCGACAACAGACCTGTGACTACCCCCCCCCCTCCCCCCCCAGCGTGCTGACTCACAAGGTGGCCCACACACTGGTCCGACTGGCAGAGGCACCACAGTGGGCAGTGCTCCCTGCCTGGCGCTGCCTCCAGAGCCACCAGCTGTACAACCTGCCCCCCCCCCCTTGTCTCTCAACGTGGGGCCAGCTAATCCACGACCCTCTGAACGCCCAACGCTGTAAATCCACGTCTGCCCTCCTTGCAGTGGCTGAGATTAGGGACGAGCGTGTCCTTGTGTGTGTGTGTGTGTGTGTGTGAGGGGGAGAGTGTGTGCGTCTCCGCTGCGGCGGCCACTGAAAAAGTCTGGAGTCTGAGTTCTTACGTAATGATCTCCCTCTCCCTGATGCAGCGCTCCGGAGTCACGTGACAGGGAGCGGAGGCTCAGTTCTGAGACACCGCAGCACAGTGTCCCTGACGGGCGGTACTGTAGGTCCGGCCGGGCGGACGACTACGAACGTACAGTAGAGTGCAGTAGAATGCAGTCGAGTAGGCTGCAGTAGAGATGCAGGAGACAGGACTGGGACAGAGTTAGGGAGGACCCGAGAATGTGGATGTCCTGAGGTCATGACAGCCTCTACGAGCCACATCCACACACGAGCCGCTCAGGAACAGCCGAACCGCAGGATGAGTGATGCAGGAGTCCGTCCCCCCCCACCCCTCGGTAGGGATGAAGGTGCCCGGGGGGGGGGGGGGGGGGGGAGGAGGGGAGCAGCGATGCCGACAGTTGTGCCAGGCTAGCTCATGACTCACGCTCCTCTGCCGCAGGGACAGAGTGAGCTAACGACAACTGGAGCTGGGGTCTACCCACTCATCTCTCACTGTCCCCGTCATCTCTCTCCCTCCTGAGGGTGTGTGTGTGTGTGCGTGTGTGTGTGTGTGTGTATTCTGACTGTCACACACACTAGCTGTCTGTATACATCAATGCTAATTCTGACAGGAGAGCTGGCACTGAGAAGGAATGAGAAGTCTTGGAACTTTTTCCAGTTTTGTGTGAGTGTGTGAGTGTGTGTATATCTATGTGTAAGAGAAAGCTTCTAACAAGTAGTGGCTCTCTGTTGACAAGCCAGGCTCCAGGAGTGAGGCTAATCTCACTAAGGGCTGGAGTGTGGACTGGCTGGCCCGTGTTGCTGAGGAGAGAAGTCAGCCAACAGCAGAACTCAGAACAGTAGCATCCACTGGCTAAGCACAGAAAAAGCCCCCCCACACACACAGGAGACATGATGAAAGGGTGACAGAGGAGAGATAGGGGGATAAAGGTGGGGGGGGGGGGTTTGGGGGGGGTGGGGGAGACGATAAGAGGACAATAAAAGGCAGGGAGCCTGGCCTTTAGCTCAGAAGCTAACAATAGCCCCGGGGTCCATCTGAGTCAACACACAGCGTTGTCATGCTAACGCTCCCACGCGGCTAGGCCTTTGTTAGCCGCCGTCCAGCCAGCTCGCTCCTACATGGACACCTGTCATGGACCATTGTGTTGTTGAGATCCTCCGCTACTGCTACCAAGGAAACCCTGCCTTTCCTCAGCCCACCGCCGTCTGTCAGCCACCTCACACACGCACACACACACACACACACACACACACACACACACACACACACACACACACACACACACACACCACACACACACACACACACACACACACACACACACACACACACACACACACACACACACACACACACACACACACACACACACACACCTCATTATCATACCTCCAGCAGCGGTTCGACAAGAGACATGTTCTATTTCAGGCAAGTAGGCTAAACGGAGAGCTCTATGAATCCGAAAGTCTTTCTGAGAGCGTAGAAACACATCTAGTCTGCCGGAATCTATGTGTAGTCCCGTTCTTATCCGGATTGGGCGAACGGTGCTGGACCGGTGAGGGGGGGTGGGGGGTCGCCGTTCCCCCAGCGGTGAAGCCATCGACAGCGATGCGCGGAAGCCTGGCGTGGGACAGCAGATGTTGTCCCTGGTAAACACAGTTGGCCTGACAATATGGTGATGTTTTATGCTTGAAGCCCTTGTTGCCACTCACTGACTAAATCCCCCGCCCCATTACCCACCTGCCCCCCCCCCCTCCCCACCCACTCACCAACAGATTAAGGGGGAACAATTGGGATAAAGCAGAACAAATGACAACAAGCTGTTACATAAAACTAATCCCCCCCCCAGAAAACCTCCCCATCACAAACTTGACTGTTAAGCATTAGTCATCTCACTGTGTGTGTGCGTGGATGTGTGTGCGTGGATGTGTGTGTGTCTGCCTCCATCTTAACAGCAGCATTACAACAACACAGTGACAGCTAGCTTCTCTCCCGCTACATGTTCCTCTCTGATCCACACACACACACATTCGTTGTTCTTCCCTTGCGTCTTTGGCTGGTTATGCAACCAGGTCTTCAAAACCATGCTGACACGATGCTGAATGACCAGTGAACCACAGCATCCAATATGGAATGTCCTTTGCTCTGAATGAACCACCTCTGTTCAGAACACCAGTCACTGGAGTAACAGAACACCAATAGGAGATGAGGAAACCGCCTGTTTACACCTTGTGACTGACTGACTGACTGCATACACAGTACACAGGCAGCAGGCACAGGGAGAACAGACACAGGCTGAATAATGGAGGGCAAGCAGCTGGAGAGAGAGAGAGAGAGAGAGAGACAGAGAGAGAGAGAGAGACGAGAGACAGAGACAGAGAGAGAGAGAGAGAGAGAGACAGAGACAGAGACAGAGACAGAGAGAGAGAGAGGCAGAGACAGAGACAGAGACAGAGAGAGAGAGAGAGAGAGAGAGAGAGAGAGAGAGAGAGAGAGAGAGGAACACCAGGTCCTCTCCCCACACACATTCACTCTAACCAGCATCGTTCAGCACACACACTGGAAGGAGGTTCAAATCAGCCTGTAGGAGGTGAACAAAAGCACACACACAAGCTAAATAAACTGCTTCCCAGTAGCTGAACATACAATGATGGCTTGTTATACACAGCTACAGTGATAGACACTAATTGGGAGTCGTGATCAAACAAAGTCTACAATGCATGTATGAGTATGTGTGCGAGTCCACGCGCGCGCGTGTGTGTGTGTGAGCGTACACATGCATGTGCGAGCGTATGCCTGCGCGTGTTCGCCTAAGTCCTATAATGCAGTTGGACAAGACAGGGTTAGGGTTGGGTAAGGGGCTGGGAGATGGAGGGAAGAGAGAGAAATGGAGGGAGGGAGAGAGAGAGAGATGGAGGGAGAGAGATGGAGGAGAGATGGAGGAGAGATGGAGGAGATGGAGGGAGAGAGAGGGTAGAGAGAGGAGGGAGATGGCGGGAGAGAGCGGGGAGAGAGAGATGGAGGGAGAGCGGGTAGAGAAGAGGGAGAGATGCAGGGAGAGAGAGGGTAAAGAGATGGAGGGAGAGATGGAGGGAGAGCGGGTAGAGAAGAGGGAGAGATGCAGGGAGAGAGAGGGTAAAGAGATGGAGGGAGAGATGGAGGGAGAGATGGAGGGAGAGAGCAGGGGGCCAGGGCAGGGATACGTACTGCTGTAGAGAGTGTCTATCCAGGACAGGCGTGGGAGACCTCGACTGCTCGGCGGTTCCATCCTCCCAGCTAGTCCTCCTCCAAAACTCCTTTACCTTCCTGCCTCTCTCTCTCCCTCTTCCTCTCCTCCTCCTTCTCTCCGTCACCCCGTTCCCTCTCCTCCGCCCCTCTCTCCGCGCTTCCTGCCTTCCTTCCTTCCTTCCGCTCCCTCGCTTTGCTGGGTTTCTTTTTCCTCCTTTCTTTTTTTTTCTCCTCACAGAAGAAAGGCGGACTTCATCTCCGGTAAACAAAAGAGGGAGAGCAGACGGACACCTGGGGTCCAACAGGCGGACGGGCAGGGCAGCGTGTGTGTGTGTGTGTGAGTGAGAGAGAGAGAGCGTGCGCGCGTGTTGTCGTGTAGACGGAGATCAGACGACAGAGCGACAACAGGCTGGAGACGACCACAGCCAACCGTTGCTAGGGGAAGGGAAAAGCACTCCCTCTCTCTCTCTCTGGCTCGTGAGCTCGCTCGTGAGCTCCCACCCCCTCTCTCTCTCTCTCTCTCTCATCTCTCTCTCTCTCTCTAGAGTGTGCATGCACAGCTCCTCGGTCTTTCTAGCTCTTCTCGTGTCTCTCCTGTGTTTTTCTCTCTCGTTTCCCTCCCTTTCTTCTTGTGTCTTTCTCTCGTCTCGTCTCTCTCTCTCTCTCTCCTGTGTTTTTCTCGCTCCCTCCTACTTCAGTGAAAAAGGGTACTGTGTGATGCTCTCTGTGTGTGTGGGGCTGTTTCCTCTCTGAGGGGGCTGTTACATACTAAACCAATACTTAACCAAGCCTTGTATATGCTCTCCTCCTCTGCTTCACTCTGTTCTCTTCCTCTCCTTTCCCTCTCTCAATCCCTTTCTTTATTTCTCTCTCTATCTCCCCCTCTCTCCCTCTCTCTCTCTATCCCTCTCTATCCCTCTCTCTTTCTCTCTCTCTCTAGTTCTCCCTCATGAGGCTTCATTAGCTTCTTCTTCCTCTGGGGCATGTTTGTGTCCTGTAATCCTCTAGCCTCTGTGCTAATGTGTTCCTGAGTGCTCCACACACACACACACTCGATACACACACACACGCACTCGCACGTGGTGTATCCACTGGTCAACAGCAGTGGTCCAGGTAAACAGTCCCCCACAGTTTTGGTGTGATGACTAGTGTAGATAGAGTATAGTGTGTGTGTGTGTGTGTGTGTGTTGTCTTTCAGACTGGGAGCATGGCGACAGGGGGAGGGAGGGAAAGAGAGAGAGGGGGGGAGGTAGAGAAAGATAGGAAAGAGAGAGAGAGAGAGATGGGGCAGATGGGCTTTGTCATCTTTCTCTCTGCTCTCCTCGGTTCCCGTGGCAACTAGCCGTGTCCTCCTCCCCATTTCTGTGACACCCCCTCTGACACACACACACACACATTTTGGGAAACACATGAAAGAGACAGAGAAACTGCTACTTTTGATGTAGCCAAAGAGACAGCCTCAACACACACACACACAGTAAACTGCACCTTAAGAAGAACACTGTTTACAAACTAAAAGTGAGAAGCAAATTCCTATTTCCCCGAGCAGACAGCGGAGCAGCTAATGGTTAGCTAACCACAGGGCTGGCGTACATGCTCTCTCATATCTGGGATGAATATTAGCACACAGAGACCCTTAATGGCGTGTATGTACGGGCTGGGGAGAATCGCTCTCTAATTCATAACATGGGGGCAACAAAGCCCTTTATGAAGCCCCTCTTCCCCTTTCCCCGCCTTCCCTCAGCCCTCCCTCTCTCCTTCATCTCCCCCCTTCAACCCCCTCGACCCCCTCTCTGAACATGGGGGGGAGGGGGGGGGGGGGACGACAAGACTGGGGGGGGTCGGGGGGAGCTGAGGCAGAACAACTTCAATTAAGACACAAAGACTCACGGGAGGATCCCCTCCTCGCTGCACACTGGGCCTGGAGAGCGGCTCTTTGTCTGCACAGAGCTGGGGGTTTCATGTGCCAGCTGGAACCCACGCACACACAGGGCACACACACACGCACACACACTCGCACACGCACACACACACACGCACAGGGAAGAGGTAATAAACCGAGAGGTCACTTCTGAGAAAACACTCTTCGCGAAGCTCTCGTCCAAACCATCGGATGTTCGTGTGTGCGCGTGTGTGTGTGTGTGAGTGCTCTCAGCTATGAATACCGTATGAAAATCTGTGTCAGTTGAACTAATGTACATCAATAGCTGTCGTTTTGAATCAGAAACCTGGAGTAGGGGCGGTATGTGAGGAGACACACACACACTTGGATAATTCCAACTGACACACACACACACACATTCTTGAACAGAGGGCGAAGCGGTGGGAGGCAGGGCTAACAGACAGACAGACACTAAGGGTGGCCGGATAACTGGGAGATAAGCAGCGTTTCATCAAAAATGGAACGCCTCCCTCCTCCCTCCTCAGGCTGGGACGGCGAGGCCGTGTGCGCCTGCTCCCAGGCTGTCACGTCGCAGACAGCCAGGTGTGTGTGTGTGTGTGTGTGTGTGTGTGTGTGCCACTCTCCATGTTTCAGGGGCACGGGGAGGAGAACCAACAGCCCCCTTCATAGACATGCCCGTCATCATCGACTGAGAGAACCAAACAAAGAAAACACACACACACTCTCTCTCTCTCTCTCTCTCTCTCTCTCTCTCTCTCTCACACACACACACACCACGTGTTAGCCTTCCCGTTGTGTCACAAACCTGGCAGCATGAAATATTAATAGGCAGACATGCTGTGTGTTAAAAAGGCCCATTACCCAGACTGTACAAGGTTGTGACAGACACACATGCACACACACACACACACATACATATACACGGCCCATCACCAGAACAGCCACCCCAGGAAGGAGAGCTCTAATTGTGCAGCTTCAAGACAACATCTGTGTGGTTAAAGACCAGAGCTCCAGTCTCCAGTCACTGTGTCTCCAAGCCTGAAGAGGACGTCTGCTCTCCTGTCAGCCCCAGAGCGGGCCTTCCTCACACCCCCATCTCCCCCTCACCCTCCCAGGCAGGAGACACGCTCCTGGGTCATATTACCCCCTCCAGTCCAGCCCTGGAGGTCTCCCTCCAGACCCACCACCCGGCCATCTGCTCACCCCTTCCTCACACACACGCAGCACACACACACACACACAGGTACTGTACTGTTCATGTTTTTGTTAGGATCCTCTCACTAGCACGTTTAATATAATGTCTCTCCAACCAGACCAGACCAGACTGGCTCTGGTAACCAGGGTCTCTTCCCCTGCCAGGACCAGCCTGTTAACTGGGCCCATCTGGTTCTGTCTCAGCCCCAGTGAAGCACCCCCCCCCACCCCCACCCCCCCCCCACCCCCACCCCCACCCCCCCCCAGATCAATACTGTCGTCTGACTACCCATCTGAGGCCTCCGTGATCGTGGATTTCGCTTCCAGGGAAAGAAAAGAAATCGGCATATGGTTACTGTGGCGCGTTTAAGTGCGGCGTGTTGCACTGAGCGCTCGATTCCCTGAGAGTCCTGAGTAAACACGTGGATTAGTGATGTGGAGATGACTGACTGGGCCGTGCCAGCGGGATGAACACGGACGACAAAGAGACGGGCCGCCCCGAAATCAAACCAGGTGGCCAGGACAAAGGCTGGTTAGCAGGCCATCACAGGGGGCAGGGAAGCACTTAACCTGGGGAGGCAGTTTAGGTTTGATTGCCCCCCTCCCCCACCCCAACACACACACACACATACACACACGCACCACTCCAGGTCCCATTTCTGCATTATTAAAGGCAGCAGCGCGGTTATGCCAAACTCTGCCTGGATAGGCAAACACTGGCAGTCGGTATGGGGAGGGGGATGGGGGGGTGACCTGTTTGTGTGTGTGTGTGTGCGTGTGTGTGTGTGTGTGTATTCATGTGTATAATTAGCAAGCCATGCCACCAGCCAATCACCATGCTTTCATCCCCTCCCCTCGACTCTGCCTGGAAACCCCCCTTACCCCCATGTGACCCCTCCCTCCCCCCCCCCCCCCATTGCCCCACTTCAGCCCCGCCCCTGGTCCTGTACCCCTCGGGGAACCAGCGAGGGGGAGGAGGAAGGGATGGGGAGGTGAGAAGATGAAAAACAGGAAGGAGAGGGGGGAGGAGGCAGCCTGTCTGTATTCCAACACTCTTTTGGATGCCCCCCCCCTCCCCTCTCTTCTGTCTCTCCAGGGCAGTCTCCACCAGGGGAGGGGGGGGAAGTGTTGCCACGTTGCCCAGGCCACCCCCTCCATTCCCTGGGCTGATGTTCCCTCTGCTCCCCCTGGGCTGCCTGGGACTGGAGACAGCCTAACCACCACTGGCACTGAGGGAGGCGAGGGTGTGTGTGTGTGTGTGTGTGTGTGTGTGTGTGTGTGTGTGTGTGTGTGTGTGTGTGTGTGTGTGTGTGTGTGTGTGTGTGTACGTGTGTATGGGGGGTTGGGCAGTGCCTCCCTCTACTTTAATACACAGGAAGTAGACAGCTCTGGTTCCACATCAGTGGCTCCATCACCCGGAGAGAGAGAGAGAGAAATACATAAAATAAAGAGAGAGAGAGAGAAAAAGAGCGAGAGATGAAAAGTGCATAAATGGTGCGCTGATGCCGAGAAGAGCCAAAACCTAGAATCAGCTGTTCCTGAGAGCAGAAGGGAGGCTGTGCTGGCCTGGGTTCTGCCTGACTCCAGAGACCTGCACTTGAACCTAGTGGCTCTGGGTTCATGAATTCTCTTCATCAGTGTATACTGATGAGAACCACCTGCATTTGTTGACAGCAAGAGGAGACGGAAAGCCAGACATGAATATAGCACAGTGAGCTACAGTTCCAGAGAAGTAGCTTTCGCTCGTCATTAGATTGCAGCCCTGAGAACATGGTCTATTAACACTGGTGTCAGAGTTGTGTGTGCGGGGACCACTGCCGTTGTAATGTAACAGACCCACACACACACACACACACACGTGCGCAAGCTCTGGTAGAAAGCTGCCGGCGAGGGGACATGACATCAGGGCCTCATCCATCTGCATGATGGATCCTCACCAGGGGGCACAACTGCTCAACTGCCAGAGATGATGTTACATTTTGGTTTGGGGTGGGGAGGGGGGGGGGGGGGGGGGGGCTTGGTGGGAGGTGACAGGATGAGGGGTTGTGTTTTGAGACAGGTGTTGCTGTCTGGTTGGGTCTGATGGAGGGGGATTCGGGGAAAGGGGGAAGGGGGGTGGGGAGGGGGGTGCTTTTTGTCAAATGTTGCCAGTTGTGTTTCTGAGTCTCTGGTGGTTAGCGGTTGGGGTCAGGATGTGGGGGTGGAGAGAGAGAGCTGGAGAGAGAAAGAGAGCGAGAGTGAGCGAGAGAGCGAGTCCCTCTCCTATCTTTCCCTCCATCTCTCTCCCTCCATGTCTCTCTCTCTCTCTCTCCCCCCATCTCTCTCCCACTCCCTGATCCCCTCTGTCTTCCCCCGTCTCTCAGTGGGAGTTGGAGTGCTTCATTGAGCAGCTGTGTGCCATTACCATATCAGCATCATTACAACAGCAGTGATCCCCGCACACACAACTCTGGCACCAGTGTTAATAGACCATGTTCTCAGGGCTGCAATCTAATGACGAGCGAAAGCTTGGTTGGGTTTTTACAGAGAGCGTGCGTGTGCGTGCGTGTGCGACACGTCTGTATCCAAAAGCATGTGGCAGCCTAACCCGCTCCCCCTCCTCGATCGCTCTCCTCGTTTGCCCCCTCCCTCCCTCCATAGCTCTTCTTTATCCCCCTCCAGTGAAGTGCAGCAGGCCTGCTCTGTGCCGTGTGGGGATTACTGAGTCCTATCTGTCGCGTCCAGATAAGACAATAGCAGCCGGCCAGCCCCAGCCCCAGCTCTCACACCCTGATAACCTGAGATCTGCACGGCACACTTTGGCTTTGAAGCAGCCACACAGCAGGCTTCTGAAGAACAGGAGGACGCTCTAGCTCTCGGGTATGTGTGTGTGTGTGTGTGAGAGAGAGAGAGACAGGGAGAAAACACACAGAGAGAGAGAGAGAGAGAGAGAGAGAGAGAGAGAGAGAGAGCATGAGAGAGAGCATGAGAGAGAGCATGAGAGAGAGCATGAGAGAGTGAGAGACAGAAAGGGCGAGAGAGAGCCTGTGTTCATCCCGTGCCAGCCGAAATCACTTTGATCTATTGAGGTCAAATGTAGAAAAAACCCCTGAATCGTGCCGTGATTGGGCAGACAGTGGGTGAGGTGGTTTGGTTAACACACACACACACACACACACCTCATGTGATATTCATGTATTCATGCTATTTGCTCATCATTAGTGTTGGTTGTCATGCATGTTGGGTTTGTCCCATTCCAGGGTACTGAGAGCTCCCACAGTAAAACACACCCTGTCCTGCTCTGACACCGTACAGCAGAGAGGAGACAAATGGCTTCATAACAACATCCATAAAAGGAGAGAGTGTGTACGTGTGGAGGTGGGGGGGGGCAGTTATACACATAACACCCCCTCACAAATTGCTTTCTGGGAATATCCATCATTGAGAGTGTGTGTGTGTGTGTGTGTGATGATGGGGGGGTCCATTTGTCTTGATATCATTGTGCAGGTTTAACCCACACCTAGCTACAGCAGAGTATCATTCCTGAGGCTGGACAGTGTCCGGTGCTGTAGCTATGACGACCTGTACGGCCGTTTTCACGACAGACACCACCAAACACCCACCAGCTCTCACAGGTAGGCTGTCATTGGCACCTACATCTCTACTGCCATCTGGTGTTTCAATGATGTCAACACGGCTACCACAGGGCCCCAAAAAATGGGTGTTGTTTGCGAGCATTAATGAGCTGATCATCATGTGTTCATGGGCTTCACGATGTGGTTTATATATAACAAGGATGAAATCCCCCCCCCCCCCCCCACCCGGCCTACACCTAGTGCCTGGTAGAAACAGAACAGGAGACAGAACCACAGAGATCCCTCTTGTCTGTCAGGTAGTCCCCCCCCCCCCCCCACCAGAGGACAGGAAGCTGGCTAGCGGTAAGGGAGGGTTGTTGTGGCTTGATGATAAAGAGTGAGAAGACACTGACGTTGGGTTGGGTTGGGGTGGGGTGGGGGGGGGGAAGTACAGCATCCTGGGGTGTGGTGGCTTGTCTGGTATCACAGCACGACAGATGTCACATCGGCAGGTCAGGTGGATTCCCAGCACGGTGACCAAGCACGGGGGGGGGGGGGGGGAACAGGGACCATATCTACACTGGAAAATCCCCCCCCACAAACCGTTTTTTTTGTGTTTTTTCTATGTTTTTTAAGGTCGTGGAGGGTGACCCTCGTGACCCTTCGGAGGGTTCCGGAGCAGACACGGGTCCTGCTTGCTCTCTGGCGCTTCCCCTTTTCTCCTGGCTCTGGCAGAAGTGAAAGCGATGAGGGACGCAGAGGGAGAGAACGTTGGGCAAGTGCGCGAGACCGACGAGGAGAAGAGAGAGCAGACCTGCAGGTGTTCTCTCTCGTGACCACGGTGGTCGAGATGGGACGGGAAACCGTGAAGGAGTTGTTTTATGGTTTAAAAAAATAATTATAATTTCTTTTTTTTTCTTTTTTAAGAGTTGGAGCCACGCTGACCACAGACACACGATAAAGATATCTTCCTTCTGGCCTGACCGGTCCGGCTGCCTGGATGCCACACGACACTCGATACAGTAGCCATGGTAACACCAGGGGGAAGGGGGGGGGGGTAGAGCTTGGCAGGGGTTGGGTCATATTTCCAGAATGCATTAGGCCTGCAACAAGGCTGCTCACCCATAAAGATAAAAACAGGATCCTTATCAGCAGTGAGACCCGACAGCTCCACCCTGACGATCAGCGAGGCGGATGTTTGCGTCGTCATCCCCGCAGCCATTAGGGCTACTGACTGAGACCCACAGAGTGAGTGTGCCGCCGATTCGCAACTCCGCAAGCCGTGACTGAGAGTCCACGGGCTGGCTCCTTTCGAGACACATTCGGAGATGTGAGTGTTGGTGAAAGCCCTTCAGACAGGCAGGAGGCCACCAGGGGGGAGTGTGGGGGGGGGAGATGTGGGGTGATCCAAGCCCGACCAGGAGGACAGGCTGTGAAAGAGCTGCTCTGTGGGCGGCTGGGAGTCATCCGACACATACGTCAGCTCCCACAAGGCACCACACAGACCCCGCATGGCCTGCACATCCACTGGGTCTCCATGGTAGCAAAGGGCAGGCAGCCAATCAGCAGCCACGGTGGCTTCTCTGATTTCAGACTAGTGGGAGGTGAGAAAGGAAGAGGGGGGGGGAGCGGGGGGGGACCTGGTTCTTAAAGCAACACAATGGATAACTGTGTGTATGGGATGAGAGAGAGTGTGTGTGTGTGTGTGTGTGTTAGAGTGTCATGTCACGTTGACTACAGCATCAGGTTGGCTCGCTATGGTCACAGTCACAGAGTCATGTCACGGTAGCTTCTGTCTAGGAGGCTGGCTTGTGCGTAGCAGCTCAGATGACTGTTTGGGGATCTACTCGCTAACATGTTGGTTCTCTCTTAAAGGAAGTGTCTGTCCATTTCTACTTCATCAAGTAGCTACTTCTAGTCGTGCGAAAATGTCGCCTGGAAACGGTCAACTACAGCGACGAGGACTGTTACCAGAAAACGGACGTGACAACCAGGGCTTCTGACATAATAAAGTCACCACAGGGAAGCCACAAGCAGTGTTTGGGGCGGAGCAGCAGGGAGGACGGTTATTTGTATGTCCTCGACTTTGTTTATGAGTCATCCAGGGTTCACTGTGGAGGGGGGGGGGGGGGGGGTGTTCTCTCCTCTCCTCTGAGGAGATGAGGGGACAGGAAACAATAGCGAGGCGTTGACTAATGAGATGGCTGCTCCAGTCACTAACACTAATGACTTAGCAGGAGTTAGGGCCCCCCTGGGGACAAGTCTGGACACAAACACAGGGAGAAGTGTGTGCATGGAGACATACACACACACACACAGGATAGGAACAAACACAACTGTTTCATATCATAATGGGAAAGATGCTCGATTGTAGTGTAAGACTGAAAGCGAAACAGCAAAATTGTTCAATCTGAGCACTGGCATTGAACCGTTTTCCTTTATTCTGTCCACACACACACTCACACACACACACAAGCCTTCACCCACCTTACACACAAGCACACAGCTACACACACCCACACAGGAGAGACCTAGGCCTGAAGATAAGACACTGAAAACCAACCAACAAACAGGTAGAACCAGCTGAGCTTTATGTGGTCTAGATTAGTCCGGGGGGGGAAAACAACAGTACAATGATATTCTCCGCCACCATACGTGATGATCACCTGATCAGACAGTCAACCGTGGTCTCGGTTTACTCAAATCCCTAAAAGACCCCAGTCCCAGTCACTCTACACTCGTGTTTCCCCAGAGGGGACTGACTGTCTGTGGACAAGCATGTGACTGGACCAGACAGGAGGAACCCTAGCACTGTACTTGGACGAGATGTGTTGACGTCCTGACTGGGAGATGTCATGGGAAATCACGGCGTGTCATCGTTCCCTGAGCCGGGCCGGGAATCTGTCTTTCAGAACTTACAGCCTCTTCGGAGTCATTTCACTCCTCTCTAGGCAACCGTGGTTTCTGTGGAGGCTCTGTAGAATCTGACGCACAACTCCCTCGCACACACGAGGATCTCCGGCGCATACACACACATACCTCTGACACACACAGGCTGTGTGTAATTCTTTTTGTGTAAAGTGTGTGTAATTTTTTTTTTTTTTTTACATACACACACATACCTCTGATACATACCTTTGACACACACATACACAACTCTTACTCACACACATGCACGCACACACATCTTAACCATTTGCATAGATGACACCAGGGGGAAGCATCACGCCCACCTCCACATATCCCGTCTGTCACCTCAATCTACTCGCTGCTGCCAAGGCGACACACTGGTCTCCAAGGTAACGCTCGGCCAGGCCAGACAGTACCCGGTCTGTGTTGGTACCAAAGCCGAGCAGCTTGAAAACCCTAGTGAGAGAGACTCCCCAAGCGCCATCATTCATGTCAAAGACGCACGCCCATCCATTCTGGAACCTCCGCAGGAGAAACTAAACTGTCGCAACCCAACAGCAAAACCCACAACCATGTGCTGTCATGCTGAGGTCTCGGTGCTCAGAGATAGGCACGCACAAACACTTGAATTAAAAAAATGTTTTAAGAGTTTGCCGTTTTCCAGGCAGGCAGGCAGGCTCTGCAGGGCGGGTCTAGACATGCCCCCTACACATTCTAAGTCCTGGGATCCGAGTCACAGCCTCAGGCAGCGTGGAGGACGGCGTGAGGCCTGCAGCATGCAGGGGGATCACTGGGTATGGCAACCACTGGCCTGTGGGCCACATCTAGCCTGCGAGCAACTTTTTCCACCGCCTACTATTGCTATAAGGGGGGCAGAGGCTGAGCGGTTAGGGAATCGGGCTACCATTCAGAAGGTTGCCAGTTCGATTCCCGGCCGTGCCAAATGATGTTGTGTCCCTGGGCAAGGCACTTCACCCTACTTGCCTCGGGGGAATGTCCCTGTACTTACTGTAAGTCGCTCTGGATAAGAGCGTCTGCTAAATGTAAATGTGCTATTGCAGCCATGACAACATTTAATGAGGTACACAAAAGAGTTCCAACTTTCAAACGATGTAATAGGTAATACAAATCGATGTATTATCTGTGGTGTACATCCCCCATGCAGTAAATAACTGTCCAGGCATTCAGAACAGCCGTCTGCCATGACAGAGGGGGCACAGAGGAAGTCTGCGAGATCTTGGGTGCAACGCATGCTGTACAGGAGGTGCGAAAGGAAACCATAAGTAATCCTATCCGCTGTATTATACGGGTCTACGCTTCGCAGTGATCTGGTACGACAGGAAATCGAATCTGCAGTCACAAGTTTCAAGACAGAGAATTTGGTTTTTTAGTCAAACTGACTTTTCAAGATCCAAAAAAAGCTAGAAGACCCTTAAGCTGCAATGATTTGTAAAACAGGTTCAAAAGATTAGTTTTTTTTTCCTCCAAGTCATAGAACCTGCTGGTTGACCTCGCTATCACAGATACACCAAGACCACTGTCATCAGCCTGGCGACAGTGTGTGGGAGGACTGTGATTCCCATAAAACCATATGTTTAGGACAACCACTGGTCCTGCAAATTAAAATGCACACACACACACACCCCACCAAATTGTTCCATCCACTCAGTCTGCAATCAACCCCCCCCCACCCTCCACCCCTTACTCCAGATTTAGAGCTTGAGTCACCCATCACTGCTGTTCGAGTCAAGGCCTTCTCTAACACTTGTTTTTCCACAGGACACATCTCCACTGTCCACCTTATTAAACAACGAAGAGAAGAGGAACTTAACTAGGAGGTTAAAAGCATGCAAATGGAAACCACAAGGGTTCTAGGAAAGTGCACACACCCAGTGTGTCAATGCAGTGTGCCCTCACAAGAGCCTGGGTGGGGGAAAGGGAGGGCACGGAATCAGCACCCCATCCTCCTTCCTGACCATCATAGCACAGGTGATGATGTCACGAATAAAGGAGGCTCTTGCAACGGCTCGTATCCCACACTTCCTCTTGCAGCCTTTGTTTTGTCTTTTTTTTTTTCTCCTCAGAGCACAGCCCAGCACAATGGTCTGGACCTCACGGAGGGTGAGTCAAATTGGGGAGTCAATAGGTTCCTGAAAGTCTTCTTTTGTGTCTCCTTCGTCAATCACTCACCCCCCCCCCCTATTTGAAGGGATGACACAAGCACAGCCTGCTCATCCCCTGCTCAGCCTGACAACCTGAGCAGACAATCCTAACTTTCTTCAAGAAAAAGAACAGCAGATGACCTGGTGAATCTAGCATCCTGATTCCAATGCTTTAATGTTGACTGTCAAGCATGCAAATGACGAGCTACAATGGCCATGGTCTATACCGCTCCTGGGCATGATCATTTAAGCATTGTTCAGAGCACAATCTATGATTAAGTAAACTGTTACAACCTATCAACCTATTATTTCCATTGCTTCATTCATTTCCTGCAGTGACAGCTGACATGCTAAGCTCTGCACGAAACAATAGGTGGTGTGCTTTATGTCAGATTAGCATGGACAACATGTAGGCCTATACTGTCCCGCAAAAGCACATGTGCAGATAAAGATAACTTACCCGAGGAGGAATCTTCGTGGTCCGAACTCAGGTAGCCATCACTTCGTCTCTCTGGAGTGCTGCACCCCGACCCGCGAGATGCCTTGCCGAACGTCTGCATGCATGAGGGTGACAGCCTCCCCTCGTCGCTGGAGTCGAAGTCCCTGCTCATGCGGAAAGGGCGCAGGGCGTCCCGGTGTAAATTTGTTCTCTGGCTCTCTCGGGGGTTCGTCTTCGGAGTCACAAGGTTACTCTTGACGAAATTCTCATTCAGCTCCACATCCTCATATTCGCGATCACTCGCGTCCCCAATGTCGTCAGATGGGCTCGGTTTCCCAACAGGGTTTCCGACCTGTGGAGGGACTGCTGGTAGGGCTATATCCACTTTCTGAAAGCTGGGCTTCCGCGGAGGCACAGGGACAGGTTTACCTGTCCGGGTGCTGATCCTACTCATGTCTCGCACCACTGGGCTGATGACATTGTCTTGGTATGTGCTGCCTTTGCTACCTGGAGCCTGTTGTTTCGTGCTATCAAATGCTCGCACACTAGCCCTGTCTACCTTATCGTTTGTTCGCAGGGACTTTTGTTCATTCTCTTTTTTTGCAGTGTCGATGTTCAGGTTTTCATCCTTCCTATGCCACCTCTCCTTGTCGTAACTTTTTTTCTGTCGCGCGAGAGTGGTCTGTAGGTAGATTACCTTGAATTTCTCCTCGGATAGTGCCTGCTGAAGCGTTTTAAGATTCGCTTTACATTTCTCAAGTTCTGCCTCAATGTCATCCACCGACTTTAAATCCATTTGAGGTACTTCTCCATTCGGAAATTCATTCCTCCAATGTTTCTCGAATTCCTCCTGTTCCCACATCGTGTCGTCTCGGAAGACGAGCAATGTTGGTCTGTGTTAAAATGTATCCACCCTTGGTTATCAACAGTGGAATTTGTGTCGCGTTTGCAACCTTTTCATATAAACTATAAACAATCTTTGCTACAAAATGTCCATTCTCTCTCCACTACTTTTCGTAATGGTACACAGACACTTGTTCATCTCTCCCACGCATAGGGTACGATACCGAGTTTGTCCGTACGATGGCGAAGGGGCCGCCGACCATCGACTGAAAGCACGGAGTTTTGACCAGGTTTCAAGTTATCGCCCTCCAATAGAGTATGTTGGTTCACCAGCTCAAACTAGAATGTGATTTAGAAGCAAGCTATAAACGTTGAAGTTGTTAGCAAACCTTTCAGCTATAAATTCCCTGAACTCCTTCTTCATGCTTGGTGTAGGTATACGCCAAAGTTCAAAACAGACAGTCCCAAAGTTTACCACAAAACTTTCGTGCTTCCGGTATTGAGATAGACTGTAGGATGACGTTGTAGTTTGCAATCCATTTAAAATAAATAAATGCTAAATATTTAAGCCGTGTGGTTAAAACGTATCTTTTAAATTGGTGTGTTAAAGTGTTAACACACCTGACTAATAACCATTCAAACAAGAAGAATACACTTAAGAACCATTTCACACCTGTTGACTCAAAATGATTAAATGTTGACGCTTGCATTTCTGTATTCATTTGTTGTCAATGTTAGTCAACACTGATTCGTTTTATGGGTCACATTTACAACGATGTGAAGGAGTGGTTCAGCCCCAAGTAATTGTAGTTCACTAACATTCGTTGCATTTAAGCGTTATACATGATGCTTTCAGGTGGGGGTCAGGTAGGTCGTATCAGAATTACCTTGTTTCTTTAGAGTAGACTACTAACAACTGACAGAGCTCTGGGTTGGGAGATAAATATCACTCTTACTCTTCCTCATCGTTCATAAAACCCATCATAAAAGCAAGAATGTGTCAGACACCACATACTTCCTTTATAGAATAATTTATATAGACATAAAACAACTCTATTTTCCAATTGGGGATGGTTAAACTAACTGCATTAAGTCATCTCCGATCCACATAGCTGAATATTTGAAATCCAGCCAAGCAGGATTCTTCCAGTAAACCAAAGCAGTACTGCTAATCAACAGTGACCAGAAGGGAGTAGGTGGCCGGTGGTGATTTTGAAAGCCCATCTGGAGCTGTGCCCAGAACTAAAGTATCATTCTCTTAAAAGCTTTCTTTTGCCTGTGGGAATCATTGATTCCCTGTCAATACTGAGTTAAGAGCCTGGTAAGATTACCATACTGAATAGAGAAGGGAGGGTGTGTGTGGAGAGCAGTGAAGCTAGACTTAAGTGCTGGGAGAGGGTGAAGTACTAACATTACAGGAAGTGTGAACTGTGTACTAGTCAATTCTTATTTGACAACTGTCTGGTATGTAGAAACACCAATACTAACTATTCAGGGCAAACATTATCTATGATAAATGTTAATGATACTTCCTCTAGTCTAGTGTACTGAAAGCAATGAGCAGGATAATGGTGACAACATTTGTAACAAGATATTGAATCAAAACGCTTCACAGTGTAGAGACAACAAATTCTGACATTGTGCAATATCACAATGTTAGATATATAACCTCAAGTATGTACAAATACAGGAAGAGAACAAACATAGAATACTTCATAAGGAACTAACAGTATGAACAATTCAAATGAACTTTGAATTGTGAAATCTACGATACTTTGCTGCTCTCTTGTGGTCATATAAAGCATAACCACATACATGGTTCAATTGAACAAAGCATGACATTTAGCAAATCATTAGGGGCTACAGTTACACAGTATTAAAAACAACATGGACCATAATATTGATTGTATGATTGTAAGGATATTATTTATTGATTGTATCGTTTTCAAATAAGGGATAACAAAATATACAATGTTATACTTTGGAAAATGATTCATCTGACTACTAGTGATCTTACTAAAGAACACTTAAAAGAAAATTAGTTAGTACAAATTAGGATAGGACAGCTTTGATATCAAGCCAAAATCATTCATTTCGAAATACCACTCATTAAAACTAACAGACAAAACATCCAAATAACAGCAATGACATCATAAGACACATTTTCACCACCTGACACTAAACACATAAATATATGTTTCAAACCCCTTCACAACTACCTATCCACAGGATAACAAATCACCTTTATTGTTGTTTCAACTGTACATTTCTGTGTTTCATTTTCAGCCCAATTCAATATTATTCCAAACAAATCCTAAAGGTCATGCAATTTGCAACTGAATTTACAAACAGTATAGGCTTCATTAAGGCAACATTGGGACAGCACCATACTCTAGATACCAACCACAGGGATTAAAGGTAGCTCAAGAGGTTCAGTTATTGTAATGAAAGGCCACACACAATGTAACATCAACTGTCTTATCACAAAATACTGTATAGAAAATGCAAGACTCACAAGTTGCAGGTAGATTTCCAACTGGCTTTTGAAACATTTATTTGATTCAGTGCTTCATACTATTCCTTAAAAGTTGACTCAAAAGAAAACGGGCACCACATCCCAGAGATGATCAATACATAATGTTAGATCCTGCAGTAATATTGTGTCTGTCACATTTAAGTCTACCTTTAAGTATTAGATCTAGTCTAAGATGCCACTAATGTACCACTAATACAGTACATATGAAAAGTCCCTATGCAACACTTCATTATTTCCATCTCATAGAAAATTAGTTGCCTTATACAGAAATGCATTGTAGAAAGGTAATATATTGTAAAAACACTACATCTTTATGACCACTATCCCCTTATTTGGTTCAAAAATGTTCACAGTATTAAATCTTTAATTTGTGCTACTCACTTTGCATAGTTAGTGATCATCCAATATTCAATTAAACAAATAGTAGAAATCCAAACAAATACTCTGTAAAACATTGTGCTTTCATCATAAAAATGTGATTATTGCAATGTGTTAAAACACAAATAACTCCCTCGGCATGTAACTCTATCCTATGCTTTCCTGATACCACTGGCTGCTATGGTCTCCCGCCTGGTGGTCACAAACGCCTGCTGTTTCTCATAATAAGCAGCCTCGTTAATGAAAGTGGGATAGACGGTGCCAGCACCTTCGTATCGGATGGTTCTCCCGTCAAACGTTTGGAACATGGGGTCACCAGGGTTCAGGGGTTCCCAGTCGCAGTCCTGAAGTAAAAACATGGCCGACATTTAACACAGTGCTTTGGTGGAAGAAACTCTGAATCCTGCTAGTCTGGCAAAGCAGTGGGGTTTTGAGTTACAAAACGCTCCCCTCAGACTGTGGTAGTTCATTTTGACTTGACTTTTCTCATCGGGTGTACTCAATACTAAACAAAACATTTAGACTCACTCAACAGGTTGGTAGAAAAGGTCAAAGGTCACAGTCACAAAGACACATTTTTGACCTACGACATACAAATGTCCTTGAATGGAGATGTCTGCGTGAAACAAAGGTACCTGTAAATCAGGGTGCACCATGGCTATGATGTTTCCGTTGGTGTCTCTAGGATAATCCATCCTTTCTGAGACTCGGAAAATGTCCACTGTGCAGGGGGAGAACTCCATGCCTGATCAACACACAACACAGCAGCAACGCCCGTTACCCTTCACAAATACAGTACGCATCTGTTAACAGAAGCTTCACAATGTCCATCACAAAAAACTGAGTGTGTTGCTTTCATTTGGCTTTGGACTTTCATTGTGAAAAACCCCCTAAAACAATCAATCAGCGAGGCCAGGCATTCATCCGCATCACTGTGGCTCCGGAACACAAGATTACGAAGCCCAGCCAGCTCCTAATGACATGGAAACTAACCAACTTGCAACAAGCATGCCATTCAGTAGCTGGACAGTCAGGGAACCGGACGATTGCAATTCACACACTGCCCCCAACACTTTTTAACGGAAAAGACATCACACTTAATGTGCAAACAGGGCCTCGGAAGTGGACGAAGGCAAGATATTACAAAAGAGATGAAGATTATTTTAGATAGGAATTAAATATTTAAAATAGATATTTACGTCAGACAGACTACCGTATAAGGAGTACACGGCATGTGTGATGACTCATTACCCGTAGGCAATGTCTCGAAATGTCACCCATTACCATGACACTGCCAGACTGCAGGGCGAGCACATAACAGTCCAGTGAATAAATTACTTTTATAAATACATACATCACTGATGACGTGCCTATGGGTCATCTGGAAAAAGGCATGTTACTGCTTAAAACATGTTTTAATCTGAACGAATCCTTTTGTTGGAGACAGCATGTGTGCAAATGTGCTTGTGCCATGTAGAATACTGTGCTACCACTCTGTGAAACATCGACTTGGTTCAATCATTGGCCACCTTTTGACTGGGCTTGCTCCTGTGCGGCAAACCAAAGCCGACATGTAATCTGGTAAGTCTTCGCAGCTTTTACCTGAATTAAAAAGCTCAATAAAGTCCAGTGCGTGTTTCAGTACGAGTCGCATAGCTTCAAAGATGTTGCTCCTTAACACTCCTTGAGGTTGAGGCCCGACCTCTAGACCTGAAATGAGAAAAGCACCTGTAAATAACTTTCATGTGTCACAAATGTCAATTAAATGTGCTTAAGTTTGACTTCGGATGCCGTTAAGTGGCGTTCAGAACTTTCCCATGTCTTGCCAGACATTGTCCTCTGAGCTGGACTTTGGACTCACCAATGGGGTGCTTGGCCACTGAGCGTGACGTTGCATACTTAAGTAGAGGATGTTCAGTCAACAGAACTGGACAACTGTCTGGAGCTATGGCTTTCTACAAAACAAAAAAAGAGGTCCTTCACAGGCTGGACAAACAATCTACCACATATTTCCCCTTTCCTATCGGACAGGAACACTTCATACAAATAATATGTAAAAAGCACTTTCTAGCATTACAGCTGGGTTTCCTGCTGAGTTCTGACCCTTGTGTCGTGTGACCACCTTCCTGACATCTGTTTTCCTGTGGTTGACTTCTGCACCGGTTATTCTCATTCTTGAGTAAATCATTGCGCAAGGACTGTGGCCAGTGGTCAACAAAGAAATACCAAGACAACGGAGTGAGAACAAAGAAAGATGGCGTTACCTTGATATAACTCATCATCTGGAGGTTGAAGTGGTCGTCAGAGCTTTCCAGAATCAGAGTGCAGCCCATGTTGGACGTGGTGTTGTGGAGGTCAAAGATCACATCGAAGGCATCTGGACTTCCCTTCGGTCCAAATATCCTGTTGATCTCCTGGGCCCTCTGAACCTCGTAGGGCAGATCCTCTCCACCAGGGGCGCTGTGGAGGCACAATCTTTGAATCATAGTTCTGCAAAAACAAACTTCACATTGCCTTACAATGATTACAACTTAAATCATTGACAGAGAATTTGCCAGTAGGAGCCATTGTATTTAACTTTCCGAGATAAAGAACAGCAGAAATGTTCCCTTAGTGTTAAGAACCTGATGATAAAGCAGTTTTTTTTTCCTTTCAGGAAATAAGGTTTAACTGCACAGCCACAGCACAACCAACCTGTCCTTGAATACAAAGAAGAGTGATCCTCATTAATGTGACCTGTTGGTGTTCCTGCAAGACCATAGTTTTGCTTTTCAGATTCAGACAAAAAATGTATTGTTTGAGCTGGTAGTTACCGACTTGTTACTGAAGGTCAATGCATATTTAGATGCTGATCTGAGAACTTGTGTGAACCCCCTTCTAAGTGACTAAGCATTTAACCACACGGAACTCACCAGATTCTCAACACATTCAATCCTGGTTCTCCTTTTTGGCAGGTTAAAAGCAACACATGCTCTGATGCTGATCCAGATTGTTCTCCAAGCAGCTACACATAATAGCACTTGTATGCCCCCTATTTTTCTCTCTCTCCCCCCACACCTAACCATATAGAAATTCTTTCAATGCAAATCTGCTGTGATCTGAATAGTCAGGCTTATGTGGTTCAATAGACTGATGGTGGCTCAAAATGCACTCATACCACTTTAACAAGTACAGAACATAACAAATAACAATAACAGCTGGCCAGTCTGTAAAATCATTCCCAACATGGAAAATAACAAGAGGAAATATGTTAGTCTTTGAACAGGTTCAACCTTAAATATATTTTAATGTATAATCGCTTGAAAACCACCAAAATCACCCAAGGCACCATAACGCATACAATTTCATTTTCAGACACCCATAAAATTGATAAATATTATATAAACCAAGGAGGCTATAGCTAATGGAGTTCTCGACCTCGGTCACGTTTCACTAACGTTTGGCCACACAGGGAAGGGGGAAGGGGTGAGGGTTGGCAATCAGCTGACAGGGATTTAGACTTCACTTGAGCGCTGTAATTAACAGATCTACGTTGTATACTTACCTTATTCACACAAATAGCCTAGCTGGTGCAAAACCACTGAACTGTACGATATAAAAAACAGTGTAGGCTATGATCCCTTGGCTACATAGGCTAATAATATTTGATAGTAAAAAGTGGATTGTATAACAATTCAATAATGCACATCCTTTTTTTATCGTCAAATGTGTAGCCTACTATTGATGGTAGTGTAGGTGCATAACCTGCCTCTATACCCCAGGATTATAAATGCATCTTGACACATGAAATATGATATAAGACGCTGTTTACCTGAGATTTTCTGTCGTGAAGGCTCTGTTTAGATCCGTGTCCACATATCTAGTGCATTTCTTCACGGCTCTAGGGTTCGTTATGAAGGGTTTCGTCTCAACACCCTTCCTCTGAATCTCTGTTCCATTATCTTTCCATAGATTCACAAGAAAGACTCCAGACATTTCATTCCCATGTGTGCCTCCAAATATAGCAACTCGTCTTGCCTCGCGTAAACAGAGTGTATGACACGCAGTCATATTGATGGTGACAGGAGCCTGAAAAAAGCTGAAATTAAAAACCGATTTCACGAGCTTGAGGACTTCGTGACGAGCAAATAAAAGTTGCCCAAATTATAAAAATCGAGTGTTAACGTTTCTTTAAGGCTGTTCGCTGGATAGGCTACTTATGTAATACCGCCGCGGGAATACCGCGGTCACTCACCGTACATAACTCCGTGGACTTGTACTGTATTACTTCAGAGCGCTGAGCGAAGATCCTCCCACTACTTAGACGAAACAGGTAATTCCACAATGCACTGTTGTTGGCTAAGAGGTTAAAAAAGGTGCGCAATTCCGTCTCTCCTTGGTCCGTTAAGCATCAGTCATAAAGAAAAATATTTCCTCCCCATCTACCTTAGATTCTTCTTTCATATTCATACTCTGTTACGCCTATCATGAGCGGATAGTTCCCCATGAAACGGGGAGGTCAAATAATGACAACTTCATGACTGGTTTCACAACTGTAGATTTTAACATTAACACAGCCTGTCCACTAGATGGCAATGTAGGATCTAAACTCAAGCAAATCAATGTCAGGTGAGTCAGGGGGACGCATACTTAATTGCATGTAAAAAATATATACATTTATTGTATTGTGTGACACCTATTACAACACGGTACAACACCTAGACAAACAAAGACAAACAAAGATTAAAAAAAGACAAACAATGACGTCAAGTTAGTAATGCTATGTAACAAAGAAATCCTGGTTTGGGTTATGCAGTCTCCTTTTGTATTTAGGTTTTGTTTTCTCATCAGTCTTACTGGCAGATAATATTGTTTCATCAGTCTGAGATAACACTGGATGCATCACTGGTAAAATGTCACATGTCCCTTCAGACACCACGTCCCCTCTGTGTCCCTCTGTGCCATCAGCGGAAACTGAATCCTTTGTCCTCTTCTTCTTCTTCTTCTTCCTCTCTTCTCTAAGCGACTCCACCACACAGCTGGGAGTTGTCCCTGGGGATATGACTGCATCTTCCACCTCCTTTTCCTCTCCTGCTTCATTATGGACATGTTCCTTCTTTCTCTTCTTCTCCTTAGAAACGGTTGTCTGCTCAGATTCGGTTCTGAGGTCACGTGACTTCTTGCCTTCATCCTCTTTCAGAGTCGACTCATGAACGGACATGCTTGGATGATGGGTGACATCAGCGTCACGCTGCCGTCTGTCGAGAGGATCCACCCTGAGTGGACGGCTTTGTCCTTTGCTCTTTCTCACGTGGCAAAACCTTCTGTTTATGTGTCGGTATTTCAGTTCCCTCCATCTCCAGCGTAGCTGCCGTGTCCTCGTGGACGACGGCAAGTGAGTCTTTCGATTTCTTCTTCTTCGTCCGAGGGATCTCATGAGCTTCATCGTGTTCACCGTTCTCTCCATCCCTCTCCTCCGTGCCTGCGGGGGCCTCCACCTCGCCGTCCGCATTTCGACGCTTCCTTTTCTTCTTCTTCTTCTGTGACCCAGTGTCACTGAATTCCGATGCGGAGCCCAGTAGGGTGTCGGGAGATGGTCCAGCAGGCTCTTGCTCCAGATGTTCCTCTGCTGTGTCTACATCCAGTGTCGACACGTCATCTCCCCGCCCTGTGACCCGAGGAGCCCACTCCTGGTCCAGCCCCTCGCCCGCTGCGTCGCCGTGGAGAGCGGAATCCCTCACTTTCTTCAAAGAAACGGCGCCCGCGCCCTGCGCAACTGTGTCGTATGTAGATTCCGTTGAAGGCTCCTCAACCGCCGCAGTGTCCTTTCCTGGTGTTTCCTCTGAGGTCGAATGGGCCGGCTTATCTTTTGTCCTCGTTTTCGTTCCCCTTGGCTCAACGTCTTCCACCGAAGGAGATGACGGAGCCCTCCCTTCTTCCGGCGCCACTCCTTCATCCTCATGAGACGGTGAAGCCGCCCTCCTCTTCTTCCTTTTCTTTTCCCTGGGCTCCATGGTTCCATCGCCAGGTAAGGCCCCAGCCTGTTCAGCCGTGGCCCCCTGGGAGACGACTACACCGGTCGCTTCCACGCGGCCGGCATCTGTGGCGCTCACGCCTTCCTCCTCGCCCTTCTTTTGGACCGCCTCGCGACGTGGGGCGGCATCCACTTCCCCTTCGATATTTGTACGGACGCTTGTCGAGTCCGAAGCTTCTAATGGCTTGCCGTGCGTCTCTTTTGGCCCGTGTTCCTGCGGGATCTCGACGTGTTCCCTTCTGCCGTCTTTGACGGTTCGTAGGGCAAGATAATCAAAGTATGTCTTTTGCATCTCGCTGCGAGCCAGCCCGTTCTCCTCCATGTCTCCACTGTCCGGATGAGGTGTGTTTTCATTGGCTTTATGGATGTTCCCTGTTCCTGTTGTCTTGACGGAAAAAACATTTGTATTCCTGCAGGTGGACCTCTGAGGTTTCTCTGTAGCCTTCTTCTTCTTCTTCTTCTTTTCATTGGCTTTATGGATGTTCCCTGTTCCTGTTGTCTTGACGGAACATTTAGTATTCCTGCTGCTAGACCTCCGAGGTTTCGCTGTAGCCTTCTTCTTCTTCTTTTCATAGGCTTTATGGATGTTAACTGTTCTTGTTCTCTTGATAGAATATTTAGCCTTCCTGCTGCTAGACCTCCGAGGTTGGGCTGTGGCCTTCTTCTTCTTCTTTTCATTGGCTTTATGGATGTTCACTGTTCCTGTTGTCTTGATGGGACATTTAGTCTTCCTGCTGCTAGACCTCTCTGTAGCCTTCTCCTTCTTCTCTTGGTGAACAGGGCTTCCAGTGGGAGATCCTCCTGTATCTGAGTCAATTTCTCCACTGTCTGGGTGAGATATGTTTTTGTTGGCTTTATGGATGTTCACTGTTCCTGTTGTCTTGATGGGACATTTAGTCTTCCTGCTTCTAGACCTCTCTGTAGCCTTCTCCTTCTTCTCTTGGTGAACAGGGCTTCCAGTGGGAGATCCTCCTGTATTTGAGTCAATTTCTCCACTGTCTGGGTGAGGTATGTTTTCATTGGCTTTATGGATGTTCACTGTTCCTTTTGTCTTGACGGAACATTTAGTATTAATGCGTCTAGACCACCGAAAGTTCTCTGTAGCCTTCTTCTTCTTTTGGTGAACATGGCTTCCAGTGGGAGATCCTCCCGTACTCGAGTTGAGCCCATTCAACTCCTTACTGGCTGCTATGTTGTCGGTACTCCTACATGAAGGAGTGTACCAAGCTTGTCTGTCTTGCTCTTGAATCAGCGAAGTGAACAGTTCTGTTTCCTGTCAGGAGAAAATAAACAGGTTTCATGTGGTGCAATTTATCACCGTAAATTCCAATGAGAACAAAAATGCATTTTGAGACCCACCACCACTCTGATGTCGTCATCATCCTCATCATCATCATCCTCCTCCAGTCTGGGGAGAATTCCAACGCATCATTACAGCTTTTATTTAAGGTAAAAGAACTACAAAAAGGGATGCCATTGCCACTCTACAGAAACATCTTAACCACCGATTTGAATTGTCTTTTTGGAAATCGGACCACAGAGAAGTAAAACAGGACCAAATCAAATGGATCAGCCTATGATGAAATGACTGTTTGGTAAACCTTTTCAGTCTGCGCCATTTAAATCCTCCCCTCAAAGAATAGAGCTGTACTGTAGCAAACTTACTCAGACAGAGAGGACACGTCGCCATCGTCAATGCACGCCAACAGGGAGGAAGTTCCCTTCTCTAATGCCTCGACACATTTCAGAAAACCTCCAACTGCTGACCTCTGTTGCAAGTACCATGTCAGTGGAACAAGGGGAAACACCATACCCAAAACATCAGGACAAATTCAAACACAGGACAAAAATCATTTTGATCATGGAAAGATACCTTACCACAAGTCCTACATGCTTTTTGGTTTTTATGGCTCTAGAAGACTCCCGGCGTATCCTGTGTTGTTTATTTTGATAATCCCTCTCAAGGAAGGGAAAGGGGTACTTTTTGAGAGTGCATTTTCTACTGTTCCACCCTCTGCCAGCCTTGCAAGACTTCCCAGGAGTTGAGGTGGACTTGATGTGGGGACTGGAAGGCCAGTCCTCCCTATACGCTAACTGTGCTGTGGAACATCTGGGTCCTGACCTGTCCTTTGACTGGTGCCTTCTCACTGACCTCACCGCCTCTGGCAATGGGTGCTGGGTTATGAAAAAGCTGTCCCCAGAATCGCTGCAACAACAAAAAAGAAACACTACAAGGCATCAGGAGCATGAACAAAGAAATGTGTTCCATCCTTTCAACTTTGTATGGGCTAAATCAGCAGAGACTGACCGCGGCTGAAGTAGCCTTTCTTCCGTTACCGAGTGTTAGATGATTTTCTGTCAGAGGATGGGCCAAGGAAAGCACCACAATGAAAAGGGTTGACTTCGTTTATTAGGTCGAGCTGCTCGGATCACGTCACCACGACAGTTGGCATGAGTGAGAAAATATGTCTCTCAGAAGTCCTTTATATATTTTTGTTTTACATTTAGTCATTTAGCAGACGCTCTTATCCAGAGCGACTTACAGTAAATACAGGGACAGTCCCCCGAGGCAAGTAGGGTGAAGTGCCTTGCCCAAGGACACAACTTCATTTGGCACGGCCGGGAGTCGAACCAGCGACCTTCTGATTACTAGACCGATTGTCTAACCGCTCAGCCACCTGACTCCCTTGTATATGGCTGGACTGTACAAATATAGTAACCAAAACATATCCTTAAACGGTACACATTCCACAACTTGATGCACAGAAGAAACAATACACAGGTGATGCGGTCATCAATCATTGCTTGTACTATTCTCTGCATCTTGCACTTAACCTAAGTTGACCAGAGCACATTCCTTGATCTATATGTGTATTGTCCAAGGCCTGCTACGTGACCTCTTGACCACAGCAAGAGACAACCTCACACATGTATAGGAAATCTGCGTATCACCGAGTATTCATGTTCATGAAGATACGCTTACCTGTCTGCTGAAGACCGAGTACCGTCAGTAATAACATGACGTAGGTTGTCCCCGTTTGTCTGTTCGTTTGAGGCAAGCGTATCATCAAAATATCGTGAAATTGACGCCACAACGTCAGGAGGTGGCGTCTCAAGTATGAAGCGTGATTCCTTTGTTGAAGCTATTAAAAAAGCCTCTTCAACTGACTGGCTACAACATTGGACATTTCCAGTTGCCGTCATACTTATTTAGTAAGTATTTAACCTTGATGTAAACAAACACACGGGTAAGATTGATTCTACGGCATTTATCTTCTAAGATCTGCAGAACAAACCGCGTATTTTTCAGTAGGGTCAATTTACGGCACAGGAAGTAAATAGAGTGAGAACGCAAATTGGTTGGACGACCAAAGTTTGTCCCGGAGTCGAGTTCTCAATCAGGTGATCGTCAGTTTGGCACATAGGTCTGGCATAGAACTTCATAACTTCAGGACAGAGAATGGCAGATAACAGTAAAACAGAAAAGTTCCAGTTACATGTCCCTGCTCTTGAAGAATTATGCAATGGTAAGCATGCATTTAATAAGTAAATTACTATATATTTCTGCTTACTTGCATTACCATCAAGTGCAGTAAATTAATTTCTGACAAATGAATTACCAGAGCTACGTCTTGTTTTATTCTCATTATGCTCCATGCAGTATTGCAGAATGGACTTAGGAAGAATTTCGCTGACGCGAATGTTTCCGTTGTCGAGTGTCCAGATCTCAGCAATGACCCGTTTAGATTTCCTGTGAAAGGTAACACTTTTTAGATACTTTGAAACCTTAATTAAATTGAATCTATTTCTAAATGTGTTAACGCTTTCTGTTATGTTCTGTCTACGATGCAGGTCTGTGCGGAAAACCTCGCATAACGGATGTGGGGGGAGTGCCTTATTTAGTACCTTTGGTGAAAGTAGAAAAGGTAAACCTTCCTCCAAAATGTATAGCCTATTAGTCATAGTTCATTAGTGATTTTCGTTTTGACATAGGCTAAAGGTTGCAATTCATCTCTCCCAGGAGTACAACATGAACACTGTGTCAAAGGAATTGGAACTACCAGGAGCTTTCATTCTTGGTGCAGGGGCTGTGTCCTCCAGAGTTGTTGGAATGAATGCAGAGGTTTGTTAGCTGAACAATGTCATGCTTTATCAGTTTGTTCTCGGTCTGGTTTATCATCATCCGTTTATTGAATGTGGTGTCATTCTTATGAACATCCCAAGATGATGCCTCTGGTACTGACTGAAGCTGAGGGAAGGCCTGCAGTGAACAGCAGCTACTTCTCATCCATCAACCCAGCCGATGGGAAATGCCTTCAGGAGAAATACAGCGACAGATTCCCAGGCTGTGACTTTGGACTGTTGGCCAACCTGTATGCATGTGAGGGAAAGCCTGGAAAGGTGAGGGGTGAATGGTGTGCAGACAGATTATTGTGGTGAATATAAATTGTTCATTGATGCTAGTATAAAGTTACTGTTATGTTTTATGCTAAATATAAGTGCAGAAGTATTTGCATTTGCGAAAAGTAGTTATTGACTATTCTAATCATTATTTTCATCCTAGCAAATACTACTCCCTTCTGGTTAAGCATTAAGGTGAAACAAGAAAAATCGAGTTGTGTTCATGAACTTGTGTTTACTCTTGAGGTTGAAGTCAATAAAGATTAACAGGAGGAAAGTTACTCTGAACTGTTTGGGTAATCACTGCAGAATGTGGTTGTTTCTCCTCCCTTGTCAGGTCATAGAGGTGAGAGCCAAAAGGAGAACTGGAGAGGAGAGCCTTGTCGGAGCTCTGAGGAAGACCTTAGAAGCTCACTACCCTGACAAGAGCCTGGCTCTGGGTGGAACCTTCATCATCCAGAAGGGAAAGGCCAAAATCCACATCATGGTATAGGCACTTTTATTTTGTCATTGAAGATGTATGTACTGGCTGCGTATTGCCTTGTCATTGAACATTGTCCATTGACAGTAGTTAAAACGGTGGCCTAAAATGTATATTGACTCTCTGTTTTGTTCTGGCGCCCTCCTGTGTAAAGCCAAGAGAGTTCTCAGCCTGTCCTCTCAACACCGATGATGAAGTTAACAACTGGCTCAAACACTTTGAGGTCAGCGCTCCACTGATCTGCCAGTCTGTTATGGTTTCCAGAGATCCTGTAAGTATTCAAGGTTTGATCCTTCAAAAAGCCAGATAAATCCATATTATTATATCAGTAAATGATGGCTTTGTTCAAAATATAACTACTGTACCAAGGCGATGTCTCTGTTATTATCAGGGTTTGGACCTGCGTGTGGAACATACGCACTGCTTCAGTCACCATGGAGAGGGAGGGCACTACTACATCGACACCACCCCTGACACGGTGGAATACCTTGGTTACTTCATGCCTGCCGAGTTTGTCTACCGCATTGACCGACCCAAGGAAACTCACATTATTGGGCGGGACTAAAATGCTGATCAATCTTAATTAAATCATGTAATGAAGCATTTTACTTTGGTTTCTTGGTTTTCAATAACAGATGATGGTTACTTGTGATCTATATTTGGTTGTATGTTGTGAACATAAAGGGATTGATCTGCCTTTCCTTGGTTATAATTTTGTAATACTCATCATAAACTGCAATAAATGTGCTAAACATGTTTAAATGTTTGTTTCAATCAGTTCTTTGATCCATTTTGGTCAACTTACTATTCTCAAGGTCATAATTGTGATAACATGTCAGTAATGAAAAGCTTATAAGAATGGGAACATAGTTAATGACCCTCATTAGTTGAGCTAGTCTATGTTGCCAAATAAATTCAGTATTCACACTATTGTAAATATATAAATAACACATTGAGAAATGTTATACAATAGTGGGGAAAGTGATATGATTAAACAGACAGAGTTACAGGCATTTACAGGCCCCCCTATGGCCCATAGCAAATAATGCAACGTTTCCCACAATGCTGCCGCATCAGTCCGGAAGTGTAACGTTTATTGACATTATGGCCACTGGTTGTAGAAAGGCTAGATTTGGGATTTGACAGCTTCACCGTGGTTGCAGCCAAATCGAACACCGTCGTTCATAATCGATGCTTATGAATGAAGGGACTCGCAAATTCACGGGATGTTGTCTTTGAGCTGAGGATACATTTAGAGCGTGAAAATCGTCATGTCTTTTTTCAGGAGGAAAGGTGAGGAAGTGTGAGCTAGCTAGCGAGTTAGGGTGTTGCTATCTATCTAGCTAAGACACCCGCGACAGACGTTGAGGAATGTGCACTTGTGAACGTATTTTCAGTGCCAGTTTTAAAAATCAAGCTAAATTAGCAAATGTATTATTATTGCAAGCCATAGCTCGCTAGCTGGCGTAGGTATCCAGCCCTTGCTAGCATAAATAGATGTGAAGATCCTTGTAATGCGTTAGCCATACCTATTCGGCATCAAACGTTGGCTAACTATTAGCTTAGCACACACTGCCAGGTTGCTGGCGTGTGTACGGATGGCAATCGGCGCTAGCGGCCGGTGTTTTGAAATCCAAATTCAATATTAAAACATCAGCCATAAGAGCAATTACGTAGTGCTACACACTTCTAAATTGGCATGGTTTTCCGATATGTTGGTCTTCGTCATCTTTCGTTGGTCAGGACTTAGGTTAACACCTTGCATTAGCTTCTAAGCTTTCGTTAAAGCTATATGTAGCTAGTAAACATGCATACCGGCGTGATTGCAGATTGGTTCTTTGGCCTATGCCAGCCCTGAGGGGTATATCTCCGGCCCTAAAGTGACACTTCATAGCCACACTGCATTAACAAGTCAGATCATGCATAAAGCTGGTTGTAATGTCACATTGCATTGACAAACTACATCATGCACAATGTCGGTATCAGGCTCAATATTGTCTTACAGGTACAAAAGACAAGTTATTTCACAAGTCTTATATTGCCATGTTGTTGTTTTGCTTGACACCTTAAGGTATTATGCTATGGGGATTCTAGCTTCGAGTTAGCATGTGCCTACCATCTGATGCAGTGCATAAGCTTCCCTCAAGGGCTCCTCAGTTCAGCTGACCCACTCCTTCACTCACAGCCTGAAGTGCCTCTTGTGAACATAGGATCCGTTTCATTCTGCAGTGTTATCAGCTATATTAGGTTGCATAATGTAATGAAGATGACTAATGTGCGGTTGCGTAGACCTGTGTTTGAGCATTATTTTAAAATGAAGATGTTCTCATACCAGATTGGTGCCAGCAAGTAACTCTTTCTCTTATCTTATCTTCCCATAGAACTGAGGACATAATTACTTGTTTGTTAAAAGGCAACATTTCAGGTTAACAGGTCTATCTGTTTCCTGACTCATTATGTAAGGGGCTGTTGAGGCCTTACTTGGCATTAAACACTGTATATTCATGCCTGTTCCTTAGCCTTCATTGAATAAAGGCATGATATTGGAGTTACTGATCTGCCTTTGCATTGTCAGTCCAATGTTCCAGTGCTCTAATTACAGTCATATTTCCTTTCTGCCCACAGCAAAAGGCAAGGAACTCGAGAAACCAGCTGATGCTAAAGTCAATACAGGTAGGTAATATTGCACCCTCTCTGTAGAATTATGACTGCTATGTTAATAGTTAGCTGCCGGATGCTCCTGTTGGTAATGCAGAGAGATTAGGGAAAGTCCTTGCTCGTTATTTAAAAGCACTTTTGACACATGCCTCTGGAAAAGTAGTGCTTTGATCATAGTGGAGTTAGTGGACATATGACATATGAAGTTAGTGGAGTGGTCTGTCTTCATTTCTGTAATCATTTAGAAACAAATAATATATTAAGGTAAACTATGCAGACATACTTGCGCCATGGCTCCTAAAAGCAATATCAGTAGTATTAGGTGAAGTGTGAAGCTAGAATGTGTTTGGCAGTGTCAGAGAAGGCTAACTGTGAGAGCAATTTTTAACTAAAACACTCATAATGTACACACACACAGAACACTGTCTTCTGTATCACTCCCCACCCCATGCCCGTAACCAAGCAACCACAACCTAAGAAAGCAGGCCTTTTACCCGGCTTGCCTGTTGAAGACAGACTTTGTCCCTGTTGAGGCTGTTTATTGAACGGACTCTCCTGAATCTAACTGTCCCATCCCCGCAGCACCAGCCAGTCCCCACCCTCCGTCTCCAGGCCCCAGGAACCACCATGCCATCCAGGAAGCGGCTGGGCCCAGCCACGTGGCCATCAACGCCATCTCCGCCAACATGGACTCGTTTGCCCGCGGGCGCACGGCCATCCTCAAGAAGCAGCCAAGCCATATGGAGGCTGAACACTTCGGGGATCTCGGTACGGCCCTCGTCATCGATCACGGTTTACGCGTTGTGTTTTTGAAGGTCGCTGACGAGTACTGTAGAGCGAACGAGCCCCGTCCTCCCAAGTTGCCTCCTTTTCGACCGGACGTGTCCACGCTCGAGTTGGCTGGTTGAGTCATATTAGTGGGGCCACTGGACCTGCCGGTCCCGTTGAAATGGGCTTCACTGCCAACTGGCCTCCGCGAATGCTCATAGGCTAATCCTGCGAAAGGCTTCACCCGCCTTCATGCATGGGTTAGCCTTTTGACCAGCACGCCACCAAACCCACTGCAAAGCCCTTCAGTAGAACAAAGCTGAGAGTAGGATAAAGTCCACTCCTTACCCACAAAAAAAAACAACCTGATCTGCTGCATTAAAACCACTTCTTGGACATGTGAGCCATTCAGGCTCCCCGAGAGGTTTACTTCAACCCTTGCCCTGACACTTTCAATACACGTCCACTATTGTCTATGACGGTGAAGAGACACCGCATGTTGGAGCAGGTCTGTTAAGGTGGTTGAACCTGTGCTGCAGCTCTGAGGTCATGCTTGCTTGGAAGTCTGTAGGCCAGGGCGAATGACTACTACTACTAGTATTACTGCTGCTACTGTAGTCACCGGTGCTGTGAGGGCACAAACTCCTGTTGAGGGAGTGGGAAAGTTGGCATAGCAGAGACTACTATGGCAGGCTGCCCAGTCTCTGGAGCTGATATGAGAGCCACACAAAAGCACCAGCAGCTAGAACAAAACGCCTCAGTCAGCTCACCGTTAATTGTGGCAATAATGTGGAATGGAGTCCTCCAGATAAGCTTCATTGACATGGCGGCGCTCGTCACGTGACCCGGGAATGATGCCATTGAATAGATTATTGACAGCAGTGTGTTATTGTTTGATTTCAAGGAGTGTGACTCTGCCCTGGTTCTAAGGGTTTAACCCGAGCTGTGTCTGTGGTGTATTCCAGGGCGCTCCAGTGTGAATTACCTGGCTCAGGAGACGCGCTCTCGCCTGTCCAAGACGGTGGACCAGATCGTGCGGGACAACGTGGCCGTGCCCTACTACACCCTGTTCCTGGAGACGCGAGGCGCCGACCACCTGGTGCGCTTCTGGCTGGAGGCCGAGAGCTTCCGCTCCACCAGCTGGGCCCGGGTTCGAGCCCACAGCCTCAACTCGGTCAAACTCAGCTCCCTGGCCGAGCCCGCCTCCATCCCCGCCTCCCCCACCTCGCCGGACCCCGCGGAGACATCCTTTGCAGCCCGGCTGCCCTCCTTCCAGCCCCTCACTCCCAGCCCCCAGGACAGTGCCTGCGAGAGCCACGTGGGGCAGCTCGTCCACAGGGACTCCTTCGGCTCCGAGGCAGGCCAGCGGCCCGGCACCCCCAGAGCGGACACGCCCAGCAGGCAGCCCTCCTCCAGGCCCGGGACGCCGTTCAAGACCCAGTCCACCAACGCCCTCCGAGACCTCTCAGAGAAGCTCATGAAGAGTACGTTCGGGCAGTCGTCTCTCCGTCTGCTGGACCTCCATGACTTTGGACAGCCACACCACTATCATACCAATTATTATTGACGTTGAATGCTCAGAGAATGATCGTGCGGCTGGTTTCTTTTGTGTTTCAGGTATAGAGAAAGATGCCGTGAATATCTTCACCAAGTACATCTCTCCAGACGCTGTTAGGCCAATCCCTATTACTGAACAGATCAGAAATGACATTGTTGGTAAGAAATATACTCACAACCTCTTTGGTTGACTCTATTTTTAATAGAATACCCATGAATCCTAAATGGAATCCTAATTTTTTTTTTACCCTGGATAATTTGGTCTATTTTGCCAGCTAAAATCTGCGGTGAGGATGGGCTTGTGGACCCGAACTGCTTTGTAATTGCCCAGTCTGTAGTCTTCACAATCCTGGAGCAACAGTAAGTCTCACTGTGTGTCATCCCTGTTCATTCCAAACGAGTGAATGTGAAGTGAATGTGTTTTGTAATGATTTGCACTGGCACAGCAAGGATGACATATAATCTGTCTGTTTTGTCATCCCTACTCCGTAAAATGCTCCATCAAATAGAAAATGGCAATTGTTTATATCTAGTCTCGTTTCACAGGCACTTTACTGAATTCTTGAGGAACCATCATTTCTGCAAATACCAGATTGAAGTGTTGACAAGTGGCTCTGTATTCTTGGCAGACATCTTGTTTTGCGAATCAGCCCTCTTTTATTTCTCTGAGGTGAGACAGATTGGCACCACAAGTCATGTCCACCACACAGAAAATACACACTGTATCCTATGCAGGCAGACATGCAGACATCTACACATCAGTGTCTATTTTACACCTGTTTTCTGTCACTGGTGCCCCTAGTACATGGAGAAGGAGGAGGCAGTGAATGTGCTACAGTTCTGGCTGGCAGCAGACAACTTCCAGGACCAGCTAGCTGCTAAGAAGGGCCAGTACGACGGCCAGGAGGCCCAGAATGACGCCATGATCCTCTACGACAAGTAAGTCTCCTTTTCACAGGATGCTAAACCACATGCTATAAAGCGAATACGACAAACGGTCCAACTGGCTCCTCAAGCGACTACTCTTATCTATTGGCATTCTGGAACGTTCGTCCCGTTTGTTATTCCAGATATTTCTCACTCCAAGCCACCAACCCCCTGGGCTTCGACGACGCAGTGCGTATGGAGATCGAGTCGAACATCTGTCGCGAGGGAGGGCCCCTCCCCGACTGCTTCACCACTCCCCTCAGACAGGCCTGGACCACCATGGAGAAGGTGAGCCCACCCCACACTCCCGCCCCTTCGTTTACCTTCTCGAGTCGGAACTCCATTCCAGTCAGCTCACGCCGCGCGGCGGCAAAGAGCAAGAATCTCCGGCTTCGTCCGATGTCGCTTTCTGCTTGAACTATTGTTTTGACCTTGACTGTACTTCACCTTGGGGGGCCTTTCGACCCCTTTGCAGGCTCCCTGATGTTAGTGAGAATTAGTGCTGCATCGCTGCTGCCAAAGATCAAGCAAGATGGGGAGGTAGAAGCAGCCAGGCCCTGAAGACTAGGGGAGACATTTGTAGCAGTGGCAGCATCCAGTGAAATTCAAAGGGTTTCTTCTTTGCGACGGAAAGTTCATCCCGTTTCTGTGTTCCCGGTCAGGTCTACATGCCAGGTTTCCTGTCTAGTAACCTTTACTACAAGTACCTGAATGACCTTATCAACTGTGTTCGGGCGGATGAGTTTGTGAACGCAAGCGTGCCGGGTCAGGGGGCCTCGACCGAAGGCGACCGCAGCACAAACACCGCAGACGGGTCTCAAGCTCAGGTAAACGCACACCTGCTCCAGGCTATACCCTGACCCCCTCCAGGAGCCAGCCGTAGCCCCTTGACATGTACCTTACCTCCTCTCAGCAGACACATAGACAGTATTTCCTCAGGCTTTTCTAGGCTCCAAGCTACATACTGCAACAACGAAAAAAAAAAAGAAGACGAATGTTAACGACAAAACGGTGTGTTCCTCATTCCCACATCAGCAAGGTACCAAAAAGGCAGCAGTGAAAATCCTGAAGAACTTTGACGAGGCGATAACGGTGGACATCGCCAGCCTCGACCCCGAATCCCTGTACCAGCGCCCGTACGCTGGGTAAGACCCCGGCCTTTCTTCCTTCTTCTTCTTCCTGTCCTAGAAGAGCCAATTTGGCCTCATTACAGATTCACCACCACCCCATCGCCTGCCCTCCTCTTAGTGTTGCTGTGCCAAGAGGTGTTCTTTGATGTTGGAATGAGTGTGCTGCTTTAATACGTGACTAATGCCTCATCAGTACAAACATGTTTTTTTATTTTTTTAAAGCATCACCATGAATCCTCATTGTAGAGTCTTCTTCATTATGCTGCTGCATGTCTCATGGCCAAGTCGTTGAGAGTCAGGTGGCTGAGCGGTTAGGGAATCGGGCTAGTAATCTGAAGGTTGCCGGTTCGATTCCCGGCCGGGACAAATGACGTTGTGTCCTTGGGCAAGTTACTTCGCCCTACTTGCCTCGGGGGGGATGTCCCTGTACTTACCGTAAGTCGCTCTGGATAAGAGCGTCTACTAAATGACTAAATGTAAATGTCACGACTGTGCTCTCTGCAGGAAAATGACGTTTGGGAAGGTGAATGAGCTGGGCCAGTTCATCGGCGAGGCTGAACCCGAGCCGGATGTGAAGAAATCCAAAGGTAGGAGAGGCTAAGGAGCGGCTCATCTCTCGTCTGGCTTGCCGTCTCTCGTCCTTGCGTTTCTTTCGTTCTTTCTTCTCTCCTTTGTTTGTCATCGTGTCTCGCTGTCGGCCGTCATTCAAGCCTGTGCACTCTGGTAGAAGGACCGTCGAGCCCTCTCACCAGTGTTCCGTCTCTGTTCTCATCATCGTTTCGAAAACCGACAGGGCTTTGAAAAATGTAAAAGCCGGCCCCGAAAGAAACTCGGGGCTCTCAGATTTGGAATGTCTTGAGTATATAAGGAATCTATTATTTCTTATTTCTCAGATCACATTCTTCAAGAGGAGAAAAACACTCTAGGCATTCAGGAGACCAGATTTCATTGTTGTGAAAGAAAAGAAACAGTTTTGTTTTTTTCCCCTTCTCACGCAGGTTCCATGTTCTCCTTAGCCATGAAGAAATGGGTTCAAGGCAATTCAGACGAGGTAAACAAAGTCCTTTGAAATGCTTATGAGATGACCTCACCGTTGAGAAGCACATTTAATCCTGGGTGTGACAGTAGGTTAATCCCCCTGGTACTGTGTGTGGTTTTTCAGGCACAGGAAGAGATGGCCTGGAAGATAGCAAAGATGATTGTCAATGATGTCATACACCAGGCACACCATGACACCCCTGGCAAGTCCACCAAGGTAGGCGGTGACATCACACAACCCACTGAACAGTGTATGGAAGCACAGTATAGGATGTCTGGCCCTTCAGTCTCGCTTTGATTGGACAGCCTGTAGACATTATCAGCCTAAAAGATCTCAATCTAGCACGTGCAGAGTGTTGATTTAGGAAAGCTGAAATACAGGTATTGCCAAAGCTCTTTCCAAACCCTGTGTCGACTTAGCAATAACGTCCACATAGCTATGTCGAATATATCACCAAAATACGTGACCTATCGCTTAAGACGAGGACGTCTCATGTTGTATTGTAATGATCCAGGTCTCTGAGAGATTCCTCTCTGTCTGTCTGCAGTTATGACCCCTCTGAAGAACCAACGGGGCTCCCCTCCGTCTCCCTCCTGCCTGAGACAGGTGGAGCGACCTGCTGGTGGACAGGGCCGCACACCACCTACGATGAAACGCGTCCCGTCAAGGAAAGAACAAGGCATTCCACAACCTCCCCGAAGTCATCTTATCCGTGCGAGAGCGCGGGAGTCCGAGTATGTGTGACCAAATCCCCCCCCCCCCCCTCTCTCGCGCAATAATGAAGTATTTCGCCCACCCATCCAGCTCGTAACACTATTGAAGTCCTCTGTGAGAATGAAGAGGGGATGAGGGTCGAGGTAAAACCAAGAGGAAGCACGGCGGGCTCACTCCAGAACAACCCCCCCCCCCCCCCCCCCCCCCCCCCCGGGGAGGACAAAGACACACGACGGTGCCGAGAGATCGAAAGAAACACCAAACCTCAGTCAGTTCTGTGACTCTGTGACGAGTCTCTGTAACTCGGTCTGCAGGGACCCAACAGGCTCCACAAAGATGTGCTTATCCTCTCCTTCTCTGCCTTCTTTGCCCCCCCCCCCCCCCCCCAGTCCCACCTACATGGCCCATTCCTTGTTTTTAGATGAAGTGGCTTGGAAATGTCATACATATTTTATTTGAACCCATCATTTTGGGGGCTTTGTACAGTTTTACTTGTGTATGCACACTGACTTTACCTGGCCCTGCTGGAGGGTTTTGCCAGAGGGTCGATGATGCGATTTATTTGTCCTGCCTTGGCTGTGCTCCAATGTACTGTAGAATGGCTGGAAATGTTACAGTAAAACTGGAATGGACCTATGTCACTTCCTGGTTTGGCCAACCACTTGTAGCAACCCCCAGCACTTTGTCCATATCATTACAGAACATAGAAGAAGAAATACTCCTTATGGACTAAAGTGCTCCAGTTGCAATGAAAAACTCCAGGCTCCATGTTATAAATGTTGAATATATATATATAGAGAGAGATTTCTGGTTTGCCCCCCATATATTAATGTCAGTTCTTTTCATGGTGATTGTCATTTATTTGTTGTGTTATTTTGAGACAAAGGAAAACTCAACGAAGACTGTTCCATTGGAAGATGTACTCAGTGAATATAACAATGTCATTACTTTAAACCTCATTGAAATGTGGAAGAGAACCAGAAAAGACTTTTGGTACTATGTACCTATAATATTGTCTTCTGACGTAAATGTGTACTTAATCTATAATATATTTAAATTGTGTTTGATTTAAATACATACATTACTGAAATGTTCTCGTTTGTCTGTCATTATTCGTTAATTCGTTTATCTAGCTGTCAGTGGTAGCTTTTCCTCGTTTGAGATGCCAATCATGAAACTACATTTACGTTTTTGTTATTTGTATTAAATGTATAGGCCTACCTTAGGGTTAAAGCAAGTTTCCTCCATCTTTCAACCAGCAGGTGGCGATATACTCTCTGCTTATGGCTATAGAACAAATGATAAATTAGGCTATTAATCATTTTCTCGATACTTTTATATAGTTGCGTTTCAAGAAATCTAAACAAAGACCTGTGTTTATCAATATATGAAAATTAAATGAATATGTTTCGTCCTTTTTTTTTCTTCCGGGTTATTTGTCTTTTTTGGATATCATTTACTAATTAGATTTGACGTCACCTTCTGCTTATTAATTGGTTCGATGCATATTTGTTCGCTTGGATACCTCCGGAGAAATATACAACAGAAGAGGATACGCCCACCTGAGTGTTCATAGCGCGCAATGACGCGCGCTTCAATCTGGATACTTTTGTGTCCAGTGCACACCGGTTACCACGCGTAGCCATAACATCAAGACTTCTGCTAAACTGTTAAGATACATTACTGATATTGGACCCACAGAGCCGCGACATCATACATTGTATTCGTAGCCCGCTGGAATAAGAGGAAATCAATATTCCACACCTCATCTGCGATCGGCTACGGAATGACAGTTGCGTATCCGTCGCACGGGTGTGACATCTTTTGTGTCCTGTCACATTTCACGCTTTACAAGTAGGCTGCGACCAGACGTAGTTTACCGGGGATGGTAAGCCTAAAAGGTTCTTAGGGAAACCAATTTTCAGAGTTCACCTTTAGTACATAGGCTGCATTTTTTTAAACAATTGCAGCCAATGTTTGGGACTTACCGCTCTTTGCATTACGACTATCGAATATATAGTTTTAGTTTCTCCTAATATATTAGTTGGCAACCTCAGTTGATCTATTCTGGGCGTGTGAGCTCCAAATGCATTCATTGCTGGATCGTAAGAAGATAGAAGCCGGGTTTGGGTTTGATCTGTCTCCGAGCTCGTTGCCCCAAGCTGCGAGGATGTTCAGCTGCGTGGGATGCTTTTGGGTCCTCCTGTCGTCCGCTCTTGTCGCCGTGTGTAGTTTCAGTTTTATATCCCCTGCGTGGATTGTGAAAGACCACCTGAAGAACAAGGATTCGGTGAGCTTCGGCTTACTTTGGCACTGCTCGGAGTCTCTGGACCACATGTACAGATGCTACACGTTCGGAGGACTGGGGAAATTCGCCGAGATCCCATCCAGCTCCTGGCAGGTAAGCAGTGTGTTACTAGTGTGTTCCACAGCTGGAGCGTGGGAGATAGACTTCAATCTATTGTCGATTGTGCCTTCCGTTTGTTTCACTGTGCGAAAAGTCCATAGGGGTGACTGGTAATAGGCCTGGCTGCCTACCTTGCCCAATAAATAATACCTAAATTGACTTTATTTAATCTACATTATTGGTCATTAAGACAGAGGAATCAATATCAGCATTTGCAGTACAGTTGCCATACCAAGAGTCAATCTCTAAGGCGTAGTCTGCAGAAACAGAAAAGTCACAGTGTCCTATGGTCTATGGCTGTACAAAGCAACCAGACTGAGCAGTGCATCAGACCACGTTAACAGACCACTAACATACTTTTTCATAAAATCACCAGATGCATTTGGGTCAGGCTAGATTGAAGAGTGACATGTCTGTGAATGAGAAGGTGGTTTTGCCATCTCTCAATATGATTTGCACATCATCCAGGGCAGCCTATGGGTGACAGTAGCCAACTTGTTGATATGTGTTGACAAGCAACTACACCTAAAATGCAACCAATTGGGCATTCAATAGGGTTTCGGACGGCATATAACACGAAGGAACTGCTGGCATTTGAACCCGTGTTTTTTCAAGCAACGTGAGGTTAATAAAAAAGAAAAGGAAAATATGATATCAGAAACCACGTCAGTGTTGACAGGTTCCACCAGACCAACCGTGAAACCCAATCAATGCTTTACATCCCACCGTCACACTGGTTACTTCCTGCCAAATGGAGTTTGTGAACGTGTAGGTGAGCTCTTTCTGCGCTCTGGGACGGCAGAGACCTGACCCCCCCACCAGGAGCTGCAGGTGGCTTGCTGCTTGGCATTCCTGTCGACCCGTCCAGGGCCCAAATGGCTGGCTTTCATTCTAGATTATAAAGACTTGGCAAGTTAGGCCCCCCCGCCATCCTGTAATATAAGCCCTTGCCGTAGAAGCCACCTCAGGAGTTATGGTTTATGTATGAGGGGGAATTTGCATTTGAAAGGGAGATATTAATAATACCACTGTTCTCTGGATTGTAGTTAGGATTGTGGAGGTGGAAGGAAGGAAGCAGTGTTGCAGCTCTGTCCTCAAACACAGGATGTGTGTGTGGGGGGGGGGGGATTCATTAAAATCGGATTGCAGAGGACACTCTGGAAATCCTCGTCTATTCTGACATTTGGAAACTTCAGATATTTCATAAAATCTGCAAATGTGATGAAGCATCGTATTGTTAAGAAACAATCGATTTTTGTACTGTCGAAGTTGGTCGGCGTTATTTCGTTGCGACTGATAAGGGGATGGGGTCAGTGCGTGGTGGTCCAACGCCCCGGGGGCCGGCTGACTCGGGGCTTCTTGTACATGGGTGCCTCTGTGATCAGGGTTAACCCGGGCACATCGTTAATGAAGGGGAAGGGGCCATTAAAGTTTTATCAGGCACACGTCGCAGCCCTCCCCACCTACACCTCCCCTCCCCACCTACACCTCCCCTCCCCTCCCCACCTACACCTCCTTTCCCCACCTACACCTCCCCTCCCCACCTACACCTCCCCTCCCCACCTACACCTCCCCTCCCCACCCACACCTTCCCTCCCTCCCCACCTACACCTCCCCACCTACACCTCCCCTCCCCACCTACATCTCCCCACCCCACCTACACCTCCCCTCCCCACCTACACTTCCCCACCCCACCTCCCCTCCCCACCTACACCTCCCCTCCCCACCTACACCTCCCCACCCCACCTTCCCCACCTCCCCTCCCCACCTACACCTCCCCACCTACACCTCCTTTCCCCTCCCCACCTACACCTCCCCACCCCACCTACACCTCCCCACCTACACCTCCCCACCCCACCTTCCCCACCCCACCTCCCCTCCCCACCTACACCTCCCCACCCCACCTTCCCCACCCCACCTCCCCTCCCCTCCCTACCTACACCTCCCCACCCCACCACACCTACACCTTCCCTCCCCACCTACACCTCCCCACCTACACCTCCCCACCCCACCTACACCACCCCTCCCCACCTACACCTCCCCACCTACACCACCCCTCCCCACCTACACCTCCCCACCTACACCTCCCCACCTACACCTCCCCACCCCACCTACACCACCCCTCCCCACCTACACCTCCCCACCTACACCTCCCCTCCACCCCCACTCCTCCCCTCCACACCCACTCCTCCCCTCATTGATGTGCAGATTATTCTACTGATGTCCCTGTTAAATTTTTAAACACCCACCGTCCTGCACGAATGCATAGTTAGATACGGATACACACACACACACACTACCACCCAATATCGCAACCTCCGATTCCCCTCTGTCTGCACTTGACAGCCAATGTTCTCTGTATCTGAAAGCCACAGGGTCTCCAGTCGAGCGAGGCAGTGTTAAGAGCCCACAGCAAGCCCTGTGGATGGGACCCAACCATGGAGGGGGAGGAGGAGGGGGGGGGAGGAGGGGGAGGAGGAGGGGGAGGAGGGCCGGGACATGGGGGCTCTCTCTCCCGCTCCCTGCGTGCCTGGCCTACTTGCGCTCGGGGTTTGTGTGGAGTTTGTGTTCTCTCTCCGCTTTTTCCAACCCCTCCGTCCTGCACCGCCATCCAGCCCTGGCGCAGAGGAGCCGGGGGAGTGTGTGCCAGGCTGCAGCTCTGCTTGGCACACCCCAACCCTCTGCCACTCACTCCCTCAGCTCTGCCCACGCCTCAGAGGAAGGACAGACTCATCTCTCACCACGGATTTTGGAACCGGACGCGGACGCCGAGACATGTGTGCCATTTCCGCTGAACGGTTTCCCTCCGTCAACATTTCTCTTTCAGGTCAGCATAAGGGATCTCGAAACGGCAGCAAGGAAAACGACACGCTATTAAGGATCTCCGTGAGGCCTCCAGCTACCTCGAACCTCGGGCTGCGTCTGTTGCCATGGGTTTTGAGATGCCCTTCAGAGCTCTCCAAGCTTTAAGTGCCCCTGGAAGGGGGGTGGGGGGCAGCGGTTGCCAGGTTGGAAGTGTTAGTCAGGGTGCTCTACTGTGACCTGCTGCTAGGTAAAGTGTGAACGAGGAGGCGGTTGCTGCTCGCCTGCCAGAGAGATTTCACTTAACTTGTTAACATCTTATGTGATTCCAGCAGCAACAGCAGTAGCCGAGGGCTGCCTTCCCAGACTCCTCGGCTGTAAACACTGGCGCTGGATTAACTTAGCCCTGTAGCATGCTGGCTAACCACACTTGACACCGCCAATTTGTGTGAATGGAGTGTGTTTGTGTGTGTTTGTGTGTGTCATGGTTGTAATGTAAATGAGTCGTGGCCGTGCTCCAAGAACAGTGATTGGAAAATGGTATAAGTCCGTCTTTATCTTTTGTCTGTCCCTTCAGAAAATGGCAGCTTGACAAGCCTGAGATTCGGAATTTGGAAGAGCTGGTGGTCCTGCAGTGAAATCCTCAACACAATACACAGCCCTCGACTTAGACTTAGATAAAAAGCTGCCAGAAAGATGAGTCATAGATTGGATTTTTCCACGTCCTTAAGAAAAAGCTTCATTTAAAAAATCTCAGTTCAAAGAGCTCTTTATATACGGACCCACCCCCAAAGTCCCCAATGTGATTTCACTTATTCCATCATAAAACCGGAACAGGGCTTTTTATCCGTAGTAACCATCTTAAAATGGACTGCTAGACTGATCACTGACTACCTGGTCTGAGCAGCTTCCATTTTGTTTTGCTCTGGATGAGATGGTGTCAGGTGCCGTGTACGCAGGTATGATGTCTTCAGCCCTCTAGTTGGGTACCAGAGCAGAGAGCCTGGGCTTTAATCAGTAAGACTTCTGCCTAATAGGAGGATGGAGGAAGACCCCCAGACTCGACCTCCCTGCCTGGAATTGGGGGGAGGTGACGATGAGCTGCTTTAAGCCTCGGCGCCAGACCCAAACCAAGACCCCACTAGGACCCCCATATTCCAAAGGCACAGGAGCCGATGGATGCCTTGTCACTGCCCGAGATGTACACCGAGCGTGCCTGTGCATCCCCACGCAGACGGGGAGGCAGAAGGGAGCGGAGGGGTTTCAAAGCCTCCAAATCGAAAGCAAGTAGAGGGGTGTGGACGTACTGCGGGGTTTCTCGTACTCGTGGCTGCCAGTTCGAGTCGGCTGCAAGTCGCTCAGCAGCTAATGGGATAGCCACAGTACCTCAGTGGTGAACTCTGTTTGTGAGAGAGAGGATCTCTCTGTGCTAAAGATGATGTAATGTGGCCTAATATGTGTGTTGTCTTTCCAAGACCCGAGGGAAGGAACTGGATCATTGGTGAGAGCAAGAAGAACTACTGGACTGTGTACGGAAACTCAGAGAGCTTCGTCTGTGTAGATGGATTCTGGTGACCTGATTCTATTCCTGGCTATCCTTTTATTTCCCAGAATTACTTGCTAGAAGCGTACACACACACACACACACACACACACACACATACAGACACACACCACGAGCAGTATGAACATGATTATGATTAAACATGTCTTACAAAGTGATGTGATTGATAGTGGCTGTCCATGTCAAAGTTAATACAGTAATTAGGGGTCCGGGGACTGTTAAGCAGGGATGCAGGGGTGCAGGGAGAGCACCTAGGGGCTACTGGCAACACAGAGATGGATGGAGGCAGGAGGGCCACATGGATGAGAGAGGGGGAGGGTGGGTGGGTGGGAGAGAGAGAGAGAGAGATAGAGTTAGAGAGAGAGAGAGAGAGAGAGGCAGAGACAGAGAGAGAGAGGCAGAGACAGAGAGAGAGAGAGAGAGAGAGGCAGAGAGAGAGGCAGAGAGAGAGGCAGAGAGAGAGAGAGGCAGAGAGAGAGGCAGAGAGAGAGGCAGAGAGAGAGGCAGAGAGAGGCAGATCTGGAATCCACGAATCGGCTTTGTTGGTGTATGTCTGTCAGTGAGTTTGCCTGAGTTGTTGTTCAGGAGACTGTTTTGGATCACAAATGTACATTTCACTTGCCCTGGGTCGGCTTTGGCAAGCTGCCTAGCCAAGCGTTTTAGTAGCGCTGGCCATGTCAGACAGAAATGTCTTAAGGCCATGGCTTGGTGTTGTTATTTTATATATAGTTTGTGATCGACGTTTGTGAAGCCTCACCAGCACCCTGATCCCCATTAGCTCTCCACCCCGTGTGTGTGTGTGTGTGTGTGTGTGTGTGTGTGTGTGTGTGTGTGTGTGTGTGTGTGTGTGTGTGTGTGTGTGTGTGTGTGTGTGTGTGTGTGTGTGTGTGTGTGTGTGTGTGTGTGTGTGTGTGTGTGTGCTTCGCTGGGTGTTGGTTGAGGGAAGTTCTCGCATTTCGTTGTTTCCCTGGTTCACCGAGAACAGGAAATATTCTTGACGTTTGAATTGTGTGGGAATGTTGGAGGAGATGGAGAGATAGATGATGTGTCCTTGGACAGCTAACCTTGTGTGAAATGTGGTGGAGTGGATAAGGCTGTTGCTTGTCTCATTATCATACCATCCATATCCCAAGGCCAGGCACTGACTGCTGCCAAAACAGATGGATCTAAATCAAGATACATCATTTTCGACTGATGAACTGGGACTGGGTTGTGGATGGGTCGCATTTCATATGCGTCCTGCTCTATTGTGACCACGAGATGTTTTCCTTTGGTACAAACGGAATGCAGTCACTTCCTCTGCTTCATCCTGCTCTCATTCAGGCAGACTGGATGTAACTAGTGACAGGCTAACGTGAAGGTGAGCTGGACTGTGCACCTCCACCGGAGCTGGCTAGCACCAGTTGTCCATCCACACAGCCCTCTTGGATGGAGTGGGATGGAACGTTGCCAGGTTCGGGGCTAAGTTTTGAATCCAATCTGAAACCAATTTAGCTCCGGTGATTGAGAGGAAGCCCTTAGCTTTGGTCACACAGGTCACACTCTGGGTTGAGGTGCGTGGGCTTGATGGTGGTTGTGTGCGGCTAGGTGTGCAGATAGACGGGGGGGGGGGGGGGGGGGGGGGAGTCAGCAGAGATGCAGGGAGACAGATTAAGCTGAACCTGCAGAGAGGAGTTGAAGTCTGGACGATGGATGGAGCAGGTGGGTCTTCAGAGATGGCGAGAGAGAGATGAGGAGAGAGAGCCAGACTGGGGCTTGACATCTCTGGCTTTGGCGCGGTGGCGGTGCTGTAGATGCTGAGGAAACCACGTCAGGTGTGGTTTCTCCCCACCCTCCCCCTCCAAAGAAGTTGGGCGGAACGCGTAAGTTGCTACTACTGCGCAGCTGAACGGCCGCGCCTCTGCTGCACGTCCAGCTTGAGAGGGAATCGGCTTGCGAAACATCATCTTTGCTTTTGGGATATTTAAGACCCTCTGATCAGCGCTTCCCAGGTAGAAAGAGATCGGCGTCGGACTAATAAGAAAAGCGAGGGGAGCGCTTTTGTTCGCTCCTCGGGAACGCGCTGAGTCAGCGGCTTCGGGGAGGCCGCTGTCCATTTGTTAGGCAGCTTGTCACATTCGCCGCCTCCATTGTAGACCCAGAGGGTAGTTTATGTATTGATTTAACAGGGAACCTTCTACCATTTTTTAACATAAATGATGGCTCACTTGGCTTGATGCATGGAGTAGAGGGTGTAGCTTCGGGCTAAGCTCTATCAGTAGTCAGGCAGGCAGGCAGCATGGAGGACGAGGTGGAGACCAGGAGGGGATAGCACACCAGAATGAATACTCTAAATCTCCGGCAAATAGAAATCGTCTTATTGGCAATGCTCAGCAGTGTGTTTACGACATGGAGAAGGGTTTTTTTCCCTCTTTGATGCTTCAGGGACGGCTCAGGGCAGGCCTGGCTCGCCTGTTCCAGACCGAGTCTCAAGACGTTGGCCTGTTTACTCATTTCCCAAACACAGAGGTCAAACCAGGCCACTTAAAACAGAACCTAAAACATCCAGCTCCTCAAGTTGAACTAAAACCCTCCTTTTAAAAAAGATGAGTCAAGCTTCACAGCAGCAACATCTCCCTGGAGTATGATCTCAGTTACGCAAGCACATTACCAGAAGTTACGTGAGAATGAAGCTTAGGCAAGAACCCCCTGACCTCTCGATATTGCAGGAATATGGGCCTCATGTATGGCAACAGGCCATGGAAATTCACTGGAGATGCTTCTTCACCTCCCCTGACAGTTGGTTCTCATGTAGTAAGCATACGGGTTGCACTTAAGTGGCCGCTAGCAGTTTTGGGGTATGCTGTGGGAAGTTCTCTGCATGGGTGGTGTAAAAGATGTAGATAGCAAGTCTGTTATGAAACATTAACGACCCCCCCCCCCCCCCACACACAGACACACACTCACACAGACACACACTCACACAGACACACATTTATTATCTCCCTCTTACATGGGAAACACACCCTTGCACCAACTCGGCTTCAGTGCACATTGAAGGCACACCACTATCATCTCATTGCAATTACTTCAAATGCTTTCTCTATTCATAGTGGAATAGAGCCTTGAACAGAGCAAACTTACTGATTAAATATTGACCTAGCGCATAGCAACAGCCTCCTTATTCCAGGTGATGTAGCCAATCTCGGTGTTGTTCTGTTGCATCAGTTTCGAGGCTCTTGGGAGCGGGGTCTTTCGCTGCTTAGCATTCAGCAGAGACCCTCTTAAGGATGTGGAAATGATGGTTGAGGCAGGCTGACGCAACTCTGTTTTGAGCCCAGAAATTCATTTGATTTAACGTCCATGTAAAACATGCCTCGCTCTGAAACCTGCCAAGGTTCATTCTCTCAACCCCAATAATACTAATGCTTAAAGGTTTGGCTGTGGGGGAAGGACACTGGTCCTCTGCATGGAGGGTGAGATAGACACAGAGCTGTTAGTACGTCCATGGAGCCCTTGTTGAGGAAGCTCAAGACCTTGAACCTGCGCTCCTCAACCACCACCACAAAGACAAGTCCTTCCACACAGTACAGTATAGTACAATGTGTATGTGTTTGTGTGCTATACTATTACCTTTAGTGTCTGTAATTATTGCTTCTCCTCTTTACCTTGGTGTCAGTGTGTGTTTCTTGAGACCTTTCAAATACTGGACTGGAATTAATTCATACAGCAAAGTTCTTTTTCTTGTTTGCTGTCATGGAGTCTGTTGCTGTGACCTGGCCTAACCAGCTGAAATCAGCAGCATGACTGTGTAGTCAGCCTGGTATGGTAGCATTTCCAGTTTTTCCAGCTACAGTACAGTATGCATGAATTATGAAACGTGCACAGGGGACCAGTGGTGGGGAGGATCATGCATAAATGCAGGAGCTGCATGGCTGTGTGAGTTTGGGCCGAGCGAGAGAGAGAGATCGACTGAAGGACAGACTCGTTCTCTCTCTCTCTCTCTCTCTCTCTCTCTCTCTCTCTCTCTCTCTCTCTCTCTCTCTCTCTCTCTCTCTCTCTCTCTCTCTCTCTCTCTCTCTCTCACTCACTCACTCACTCACTCTTACACTCACACTCCCTGTAAAATCTTTATCCCAGTCAGTGAAGGCCTCTCCTCGGTTTCTTAGTTGACAGACTGACAGGCTCACAGTCCCCTTTCTGTAAAATGTTGCAGAGAACCACATGATGACTGTTTCAATTGATCTCGGTTTCAATGTCTCTAAGGTTTTTCCAATGTCTAGAGAGCCATCCACAGTGTTGGGTGAAGCTGCACTTCGTACATTGTTCAAGACGAGTGTTGTTTACCTTCCTAGAGGGCCGAGACTGTAAGCTGCATGGCTCATCAGCAGGTCGTGGATAAGACGCCCACACTGGGAGACAGAGGATCAGCTGTCAGGACCTCCAGAACAAGTCAACACTGCGTTAGCGCAATGTGTGGGTTTTTACAGGAAAAATAGGTTGGTTAGAATACAGGGTTTTCTATCTGTCTCCCTCTGTCTTTGAACAGACACTTATCCCTTCTCCCTCATTTCTCTCTCTCTCTCTCTCTCTCTCTCTCTCTCTCTCTCTCTCTCTCTCTCTCTCTCTCTCTCTCTCTCTCTCTCTCTCTCTCTCACGCTCTCTCATTCTCCTTCGCACTCCTCCCCTCATCTCCTGCCCTCCCTTCTGCTCTTGTTCCTACAGCTCAGAGTGTTTGATGTAAAAGATCAACTATAATTGTAGGATTCTGCCTCTTTTTGTATTCCACTTACTCTCTGCTGTTTGTCAGTGTGCCAGGCGTAGTCGAATTCTAATTAGCATGAAAGCACACACACACACACACAAGCACACACACACTTACCAATATATAGCTTGCTTGTTTATCAGCCAGATTCTGATACTTCCCCCTCTGAGCACATCAGACTAAAGGAAACCAGTATCATATTTTCCTCCACGGTATATCCCCCTGTGCCTCACTGCCTCAAATTAGCACGAAGCCTCAAAGCGAAAGAAAGACAAACACTTTATGTTTGTTTGTCATCAAGAGAATTAGGCAAGAGAAACAGAATAACACAAAAGTATCAATTCCTCCACGATTCAATTAGACCCCAACTGAAACGGCAAAGAAGAAGAAGAGAATGCCGCCTGCGGTCTTTGGACCGCCCCCCAACTGGCCTGGTATAAAAGAGCCCCCCCCCCCCCCCCCCCCCCCACAAACTTACCCCCGGCCCGGCCCCTCCCCCCTCCCGATACTGAGGATGTCATCATTAATCCGGACTGTGATGTCTTCTATTCAGCCCCTGCTGTACCATTCATTTGATCCCAGATCTGGTGTGATCTACCATGGAGATCCGTTTTTTGTCACCGTCTGCCTTGTGGGAAGCAGGGACATGGACTAGGAAGGAGAAAAGGCGAGGGAGGGGGGGGAGGAGGAGGACACTGAAGAGAAGGGTGGTTATTTGATCCCCTTTACCTGAACCTTTGCCTGCCTCCCTCTGGGACATTACAGGACCATCCATTTAATTGAGGGGGAGAGGGGAGGGGAGGGGGGGGATGGAGAGAGAAGCGGGGAGAGTGATAAGGAGGGGTAGGGAGAGAGGTGGAGACGGTGGAGAGAGAGGTGGGGAGAGAGATGGAGAGACAGCTGGGGGGAGGCTGTGAGGAGTGGTGGGGTAAGATAAGGGCCGTGCGTTCCAGGTGAGGCGGCTGCCTTCTAAGGGCGGGCGTTAGAGGCGGTAACACTGCACCGCCAGACACGGGTAGAGCCAGGAGGAGGAGGAGCAGGTGGAGATAGCCTGATGATGAATAGTGAGAAAAGACCTCCAAACCTCCTCACAACTCGAGCGCGTGGACGCTGAACTAGATTTCTCACCGAGCGGAGATGTTGCCTAAGGGTGTCGTTTAAGGCGTGCAGGATTATGGCTTGTGTAAGCTGGATAGTCCTGCACCGTAGCTGAATCATCTAATGAGGATCATCAGGCTGCATGTGGAGGCGTGAGGGTGGACACTGGCAGGAGGACTTTGATAAGAGTCATGCAGTCCTTGATTAGCTTATGAAAGAACTGGTCCGTGCATCACTCAAACCAGAGAGCACTTTCTTCAAGTTCTTTTTGTCAGATCTTTTGGCACCCGGTACCAAGTCGCTTCTGAGCTGTGAAAGACTGCAGGGCTCGCGATGCTTCCTGTTTTTCGAACAGACTGCGGAGACCTGTTTTGAAGAACAATGCGTTTCCCAAAATAGAAGTAAGAGTGTTGCAACTGTGGCCTTCCTTTCCTAAGCCTTATATAAGAGCTGTTGAAAGACTCTCTATACCTCTGGCTATTTGCATAAAGCCCAGGGTCTAGTGGGAGGGTGTGTAAATCAAGCGGATCTGCCTCAAACCCACTGTGGATATGCAGATGTTTAGAATAGCATCCTTCCAATGAGACCGGAAGCTGGAACTTCTCCAGGTTCCCTCTGAGCAGGGTAAATACTTTCTTCCCTCAACTTTTTTAAATCGTTCTCCTTCCTGCGCCCGATTTGAGTACGCCGAGCAAATGATTAGGGTGAGTGGGTTCGGTGCTCGACGAAGGGTGGAATTGTGGAGTTATTTAACACCAGAGGCTCGTTGGCAGCTGTTCAATTAGCACGTCAACGTAGCGCCTCACCTGTGTTTCCCTAGGAGGACACAAGAAGCAACCGCGGCTTCTCGCAGAGTACGCCGTGTTTGCTCTTCATACATCGTAAATCACATCGCAGGCTGCTTTGGGACTTTGTTGCTGCTGCAGGTGGGGCAGCATGTGGCTGTAAGTGGCCCTGACAGGGAACCAGCTGCCTGGGGTGGAGGCCAGAGCGGAGGCAGGCCAGGGAGAGAGAGAGAGAGAGAGGGGCAGATCTGGAATCCACCAATCGGCTTTGTTGGTGTAGGTCTGTCAGTGAGTCTGCCACCCCCTTTCGTACACACACACACATACATACACACAGATGCTCGACATACTTTTGCCGCGCCAAATCATCAACTGAGTTGGAGAATCAAGACCACAGCTCTGTTTTTCTGCGGTTGAACCTCAGCAGGGAGCCACAACAATGGACTGTGGTGAGCTGTGTTTGGCCTGTCATTCTGCCCCTGTTTTCTGCCTCAGGGGACGGGCTCAGCGGCCTGAACTTGCTCCAACCTACACCCCCCCTCTCGCTGCAGAAAGAAGGGATAGACCTGGGTGAACCGCTCGGAAAACAATGAAAGAGAGAGAGAGAGAGAGAGAGAGCGAGGGAGAGAGAGAGAGCGAGGGAGAGAGAGAGAGAGCGAGAGAGCGAGAGAGAGAGAGATGCAAGAAGAGGGTATTCAAGCTGCTGGTTCAGCCCAGTTCCGTCTGCCAAGGAGGAAGAACTATATTCCCGCCCTGTTTTGATGAAGCGAGTCACCTTATACAGGACACACATTGCTTTACAGCAGAGTGCTGTTGAAGGCACACAATTGGCGGATTCCTCATGACAATGAAAGGCAGTTTAGTGTTACAGTGCCCTCTGACTTGCCCAAGAATGGAGGGCTGTTCATTTTGGCAGAAAGCTCCATTCTACCTTATGGAAACCCAAGCCCTGTTGAACTGCGACTGGAAACCCTATCAGAAGATTAACGTTCCTATCAGCCGCCACTATCTAAATGGTATTTGAAAGGGTCATTATTCAGGAACTGAATCTCCATGAAGATAGGCAACCCCATTCATTGTCGGTTTTGCAACTTTGTTCTCTGTGCCCGCTATGACTGATATAGGAAAATAAACTTTGAGGCAACACAGCTGTTGGAAGTGTCGTCGTGTTGTTGTGTCTGCCGGTCGGCGAGGGGACAGGAAAGTGGTTTGGTGTCCTAAGTGTTCTTGAATGTCACGTCCTATCTGCAGCCTGTCCTCAACACACAAATGGACACTCCATCCACTTGTCAGGTCATTAATCTCCCCCCCCTCTCTCCCTCTCCCTCCTCTCCATCTCGCATTCGCTCTGCGCGCACAGCTCTTGTCAGCCATTCAGGGGGACTGGCACGCGCACTCACACACGCACGTGCAAGTACACGCGCACACACACACACAAGTACACACAGCCACCCACCGACACACACTCCTGAACGCACACGCATACACACAGATGCCCCCCTAGTGACGATCAATGAGGAGATAGATGTATTATTTAACACATTAATATAGGCATATCTTTTGTGGGCTAATTCTGACAGACTTCGAAGGCTTCCAGTGAAGATGGGGAAGTTACAAGACAGGCCCAGACTACCAGGGAGGAGTACTGAGGGGGCCGTGATGGAGGGAGAGCGAGAGAGACATGGGTGGGGGGTGATGGAGAGAGAGGAGCCATGTGTCCCTCAGTTACAGGGCTCTAAGCCGGCTGCGTGCTAGCGCTCCCAGGCTAAAGTGATGTTTTCGGAGGCGCGCGACGGCGCTAATGGCCTCGCGGCGACAGGACATTATTGTGCAAGCAAAGCAGCGCAGACGCGCCGAGATGTCAAGGGCTGACACTTACTGTGATGGCTACGCTATTACATCACTGAATACTGATGAGCCGCGAGGCCAGCCGGGCACACGGCGCTGAGAGCTGGGCGGGGGCGGGGTGTGGGGGGTGGGGGGTGGGGGGGGCGACAGAAGGCCGCCGGCAAGGCCTCGGTGAGAGCATCCTCTGCATGCCAACAATCACCTTATAACATCAGCATCCACCCACTCCCTCGTCAAGCAATATGGCCGACTCATCTTGCCTGCCTTCGCCTAAGGTCATCTGCTCTGGCTGGTCATTAGGAAACTAAGTGGTAGGGTGGCATCTGTCAATTGTACACGCTAACCACTAATACGCCCGACTCTTATTACAGGTATTAACATAGGAATGAGGGGGCAGAAAAAAATGCTTTTAAGAGCTCTCGACTGCAATATTTCCAGTCAGCATGGTGAATTAGCAGGTGTATGTAATGACTCATGTTTTGCCCTTTCTGTAAATCTCATCTGGGGCCTCCCAGTTCAGCAGACAATAAAATATCATTGGGCCGGTGAGTGTAATCCTTGACTTCCTGAATGTATTGGAAATCGAAGAGGCTCCTATGGAATCCAGCTTTACGACTCAAGGCCCTGCTTCTGTTGGGTCTCATGTTTTGCGTCAGGGCTGTTATTGCTCTCCGATAGGCCCTTAGCATGATCGTTTTATAGTAGGAAGCCAGTCAAGTGTCTTTATGACCAAGGTCTATAGACCTTGGGTGTGTCTGTAGCCTTTATGTCAGCATATTAGCATTAGATTGTCTCTGCGAGGCTATAGGAGGCCATTTTGTGCTATGGCTGGTTTGGGATGTCAAGCACATCTGATATGAGCTGAATACTGATGTGATGGTAGTGCTGTAGGGTGTAGTAGGCCATGTTCTGAAGCCCAGACTGGAAACTCCAAACTCCAGGTGCTTCTTGACTGTTCTCCTACAACAGCTATTGTTGTAATTATTTCACACCGATGGACGAAATGAGAGCAAGAAAAGGAGCGCCCCTTACATCTTTTCCCCATCTTCACCAAATGAGTTACGTTTCATGCGCCAAACTCACTCTTCTCCCTGGTATGTTTTGCGGAGCCCGGTGTAGGTTTGGAGATATAATTAGAACCTATTGAAGGGGACATCGCAGAAACTGCCAGTGCTGTCTATAAGCCAATTTTCTCCTAAATTAACTTGCGTTCTCTGAAATGCAAACACAGTTGCTGAAAAGGCCTCTCGTTCTCTCCCAGCCTCGTCTGTAAGTAAACGTCCTAATGATAATGACTCCATTTATCGTTTGTGTTTCATTAGCAGAGGTCCACACACGCTCGCCGGGCAAACGCACAATGCTCGAAGTGATTAATGTTTGCGGCGTTAATTGAAATGTAGGTTTGTTTTTTCGAGAAGGCAGTGGGCTTCACGCGTCTCGAGGGCTGAGTGTAAATGTCACGTGAAGAAGTCGATTAGCGTGCCCAGTTCATTGTGGGGACAAAGTGAATAGAAGACAAAACACTAATAACGAACACAAATAACAACTTGTTCTCCTGTCAGCAGAGAATAAATACGTGTGCGTACTCGGAACAATGATGGGATACGACTCCGTGTTACCTCCGTGACCTTGTGTCGGTACACTCGAGTCTTCGGCTACAGTTACAGTCCATTAATTGGGTCGAATGCAGTCAATGAACGCCTCATATAGAATATAAAGTGCCTGTTATTGTGAGGTGAATGTATGATGGTGGGTGGTGAATTGGGGCCACCCCCCACCATCTCCTCCCGGTGTATCTTAACGCGTCAGAGCACATGGGGTTGGGCCTCCACAGGAGGCTGGTTGCACTTGGGGAACTGAAGATACAAGCCACCATAAAGCTGGGGGCTGGGGGGGCAGCATTCTTTTGCATACATGAATAACATTTGAGCTATTAGAGGGGAGAATGAAGCATCCATGATTTGATGGCCTCCCCATGTCCGTGAGTCTAACACGCTAACGATGGCGTGACCGTGGAGCACACGGAAAGGGAGCGCCTCCGTCGCCTCCCTCCTCTTCGCCATCCTCGTCATGACGATCATCGTCATCGAAATTCATCGTCAACATGGCAACCCGATAGCAATGTCCCTGGAGAATCGGACCTTCTGGAATCGGAACTCCATCCTTGCAAACAACTATGTGTGATGCGTGATGGGCCCCTCGCCCGCCCAGAGGGGCTGTCCTGCGTGATGGGCCCCTCGCCCGCCCAGAGGGGCTGTCCTGCGTGATGGGCCCCTCGCCCGCCCAGAGGGGCTGTCCTGCTTCCTCGGTCAGCTCCAGAGACGCCGCAGGTCCCCCCTTGTCATCCTTTTTGGCTCACCTTCAAAAAAAAACAGACAAAACAAAAGCTACCCTTCCAATCCCTCTACCCCAGGCCTGCTCTATACCCGAGAACATTTTAATTGAATATTCCGTCAGCCATGGAAATGGAACTCCTTTTTTCTCCTGTCGTCCATGTCACTCTTGAGCGTCGAGGCACGTCCGGGACGAGCCTAATGACGCTGGTATTAGTGCTGTAACTTCCTCATGCATGTTATACATTTCTGTGTGATCGCTGCCGCTTGAATGCTAATCACTCACGGGACATGTTCTTGGAGTTCTGTGTGTGTGTGTGTGTGTGTCAGAGAGAGAGAGCGAGAGAGAGTGAGAGAGAGAGAGAGAGAGAGAGTCCATTGTGAGGGAGAGACAAGAAGAAAGTGGAAGAGAGAGTGAGACAGAGAGAGGGATAAAAAAGAGGGAAAGAGTGTGTATGTATGTGTGAGTGTGTGTAGGCTGAGCGTGGGCATACATACAGGTGTGTGTGTGTCCAGAGGGCAGATCTAGATGTACGAGGCAGTGTGTGTGTGTGGCAGGTTCATCAAAGCCAGAGGGCTGGGGAGATGAGGCTAATGAAGAGTCAGCCAGATCAAACAGAAGGAGCAGGAAGGAAGGAAGGAGACTGTCACTGGGAATTCACCTGGACCCCCCCCACCCCCCACCTCCCCTGATCCACTACCACCCACTGCATCTGTCTACCTGCCCTCAGAGACGCCACGCAACCACACAGCCCAAGTCTGTAGGCTGATAATGATGGACAGGCATTAAAGCCTATCATTACACGCTTCATATTGAGGTCTACAGAGGAAGTCGGAGCCGACATTTGTGTGTTAGATAATTGCGCATCCCTGGAACGTGTGATACTCCTGATTCTTTCTCTATCTCTGTTTACATTACATTTACATTTAGTCATTTAGCAGACGCTCTTATCCAGAGCGACTTACAGTAAGTACAGGGACATTCCCCCCGAGGCAAGTAGGGTGAAGTGCCTTGCCTGAGGACACAACGTCATTTGGCACTGCGGGGAATCTAACTGGCAACCTTCAGATTACTAGCCCGATTCCCTAACCGCTCAGCCACCTGACTCACACTTCTTCTGTCTGTCCCTGCTTCTGTATTCACCGGGGACCCTGTGGACCCTGTGGACCCTGTGGAGCCTGTGGACCCTGGGGACCCTGTGGGAAAACCCAGCATGTGGCTCAGGCTTAGTGTCTGTGTGCACCCTCGCGTGACACTGTGTACTGGGATGTTTTGGAGGCAGTTTGGGACAATAACATATAGGTCTTTTAGAGTTAGCATTTGTTTTGTAAATGCAGGACGTGTTTGGGAGGGCTCAGGCATATGTGTTTACACGAGGAATCACAAGATGAGCCTGTGAGAAGCTGTACGTCTTTTCCAGTTAGCATTTGTTTTGTAATGCAGGACGTGTTTGTGAGGGCTCAGGGATACGTGTTTACATGAGGAATCACTCGATGAGCCTGTGAGAAGCTGTGGTTGTCCTCTGGTGGTTCTCTGCCTCCTTTCCCAGGCTTTGCATGTGTTTGGCTGTGTGTGGCTGTGTGTGTGGATTTGTGTGTATGGCCGTGTGCACGTGTGTGTTTCTGGCAGTGTGTGTGTGCTTGTGGGTGGATGTGGCTGTTTGTGTGTGTGTGTGTGTGTGCGCGCGTGTCCAGAGCGTGATTGAACCAGGCTGTAATGAATGAGGACAGGCAGGTTCAGTTCTCTTTTGTTCCCGCTTAAAGTGCTGTCTCACGACGACAGAGGAAGCCATTAGCCAGACCTGCCCCTGCTGTGACCACAGAAGCTCTCGGATCCCAGGAATCACACATTCTACCGCAGAAGTTTAACCTAGACCAGGTTAATTTTTTTACGTTGTTTTTTTTCTGTTCAACGTCTTTTAATAACCGTGTGTTTGTGTCTTGTGTGTGTGTGTGTGTTTCAGACGAGCGCGGTGCTGTGTTCCGGTGGCTGTGCCCTCCTGGCGGTGAGCTCTCTGCTGGCCATCATCACCATCTTCCTGCCCAGTGGAGGCTGTGAGAGGAGGCTCTGCACGCTGGCCGGGTACATGCAGATGGCTGCAGGTGAGCCACACACACACACTCTCTCACTTACACACTCACACAAAACCACAGACTCTCACACAGCCACAAATACAAACACGGACACAGTCAAACACACACACACAACACACACACACACACACAGCCACACACACACAGAGACAGCCACACACACACCCACACCCACACACAGAGACAGCCAAACACACACCCACACCCACACACAGAGACAGCCAAACACACACACACAGCCTACACACGCAGAGACAGCCACACACATCCACACACATCCACACATAGATCAACAACCCCCCTGCTTTGAACTAGGACATATCGACAAATGGGGTCTGTGTTATTTCCTGGGTGTCCCGGCCTGTGCTGTACAGGAATGTTAAGGATTCTCTCCGGGTGTTGCGTAACCAGCAGCTCAGTAAACAATTCATTCGTTCTAAACCAACAGATAATGCTGCCTATCATATCAACTGGAGAGGAGCTGACTTTGTTGCCAACGCACATCAGTCAGAAAACACTGAAGCGCCTTGCCTCTTTTCGTTGGGCGGTTGCTAGGCAACGGGCGGGCGGCGGAGGGCTGCGCTGGCGTCGGGAGGGCACGGGGAGATTTAGAGGCGGCCGTAAAAAGACAATTACAGCCCCTTAACACAGGTCATTGGTTCAGGGGGACGTCCAGCTTATCACGGGCCTGCGTCCATTCAAACAGGGAAGTGGCCTCCGTAAACAACGCTTGGCCGAAGGGGGGGGGGGGGCCCGAACACGGCTGCTCCCCCACCTCCCCCCAGCCTGGCGCGCCGGAGCGCTTCCAAAACCAGTCATGACGGAGGGTGATATTCCACTGTGATGTATTGTCCCATTTCATTTCAGAGATAATCACGTTGGTTTATGAGTATTACTTTGTGTGTGTGTGTGTGTGTGTGTCTGTGCTTCTAGGTATGCATGTGTCTGTGTTCATAGTGGGTGACCTTTTAGATGAACTGCTATGTAGGAAGTTCCAGTTACGAGTTGCGTGTCGAGTCCTACAGGCAGTACCAGCACCGCTAACACACCTACAACATGTACTGAAGATACCCTGAGGAACTGAGAGGAGATAGAACTGCTGTACAGCTGCTCATTATCTTGAATAGATGCCACTTCTGCCCAGTAACAAAACATCCTGCTCGCTCTTAAAAGACTTTCCGACGACAAGAAACATCAACAGAACAGTACGTGCCGACCGAGCTTTTCGGAGCATTTCTTTGGAACGCCTGCGTATTTCCCGTGGACTCTTCGGAGAGCTCATGGCGTTGTTTCAATGTTCATGCT